>PPMV03000005.1:0-207500 GCA_003706995.3 Yamadazyma philogaea | reverse complement strand
CCCGATCCCTAGTCGGCATAGTTTATGGTTAAGACTACGACGGTATCTGATCATCTTCGATCCCCTAACTTTCGTTCTTGATTAATGAAAACGTCCTTGGCAAATGCTTTCGCAGTAGTTAGTCTTCAGTAAATCCAAGAATTTCACCTCTGACAACTGAATACTGATGCCCCCGACCGTCCCTATTAATCATTACGATGGTCCTAGAAACCAACAAAATAGAACCATAACGTCCTATTCTATTATTCCATGCTAATATATTCAAGCTAATGCCTGCTTTGAACACTCTAATTTTCTCAAAGTAAAAGTCCTGGTTCGCTAGCCCCCGAAAGAGCTAGTTAGCCAGAAGGAAAGGCTCGGTTGAATCCAGTACTCGCAAAAAAGCGGACCGGCCAACCAAGCCCAAGGTTCAACTACGAGCTTTTTAACTGCAACAACTTTTACATACGCTCTTGGAGCTGGAATTACCGCGGCTGCTGGCACCAGACTTGCCCTCCAATTGTTCCTCGTTAAGGTATTTAAATTGTACTCATTCCAATTACAAGACCCGAAAGGGCCCTGTATCGTTATTTATTGTCACTACCTCCCCGTGTCGGGATTGGGTAATTTGCGCGCCTGCTGCCTTCCTTGGATGTGGTAGCCGTTTCTCAGGCTCCCTCTCCGGAATCGAACCCTAATTCCCCGTTACCCGTTGCAACCATGGTAGGCCACTATCCTACCATCGAAAGTTGATAGGGCAGAAATTTGAATGAACCATCGCCAGCACAAGGCCATGCGATTCGAAAAATTATTATGAATCATCAAAGAGTCCGAAGACATTGATTTTTTATCTAATAAGTACATCCCTTCCAGAAGTCGGGATTTTTAGCACGTATTAGCTCTAGAATTACCACGGGTATCCGAGTAGTAAAGCACTATCAAATAAACGATAACTGATTTAATGAGCCATTCGCAGTTTCACTGTATAAATTGCTTATACTTAGACATGCATGGCTTAATCTTTGAGACAAGCATATGGCAACTGGCAGGATCAACCAGATAACTATCTTGAAGTCCCGAAGGACTCACACAACGCCGTACCGAAGTACACCGCTGCTGAAGTTATTCTAATCACAATTCAATTTCTTGAATCGGTAGTTGCTCGAATCGCAGCCTTTTACAACCGCAACTCGCACAAACTACATCCATTTAGCTCCCTTTGATTTCCTCTGGTATGATGTCCGCCAAACTTCGTAGTACTTTCGCACCACGACTTTGACATAACCAACCTTGGAGGAGGTTACATGAGATGAATCACTAATTGCTTAGGCTATTCATCGCAGCAGACCCCCGAATTAGTTTTCAGTAAACACTTGCCATCGGCTAGTAATCCACTGAATCCTTCAGCGCTTACTCACAGAATCGTTTGATATCTGGAATAAGTCTGTTCAGGCTACTCCTCGCAACAGACAATGTCTACACTTGGAGATAACCCTTGCTGATTCAGCGTATAAAGCAATGTTGAACTTATCGTTCTCCATTAAACTCTCCCCACTGATCAGCGTGGCCATAGAGATACAACGCTTACAGAAATTAATCTGTAAAACATCATATCACTCGAAGCACTTCTCAAATCTTTCGATTTGTTCTTTACTTCATATATAGCCTTATCCCTTTATCTTTCCGCACCCCTCATTATTGCGTCACATCTCCTCACTCGCACGTTCATATAGGTTCATTTTTACTTCGACTTTTTTCGACTGCGTACGCTCACCTTGCTTCTTCTTATTACTTGAACTCGCAAAAAGTCATCCATGCTTCACACTTAACGCTTTTTCTTTCTTAATCTTCATTTCTTTTTTCATTGTCAATTTCCTCAAATTTAGCCTTGCACGCCCTTCCTGGAGACGTCCCTTCTTTCCACTTTTTTTTTGGCTTTCACCTGCTTCTTGTCTCCTTTTTTGTCACCCTTATTGTAGTTAAACTAAACGTAGCGTCTGCAATGGTATTAAGTGTTTCGGTTTTTTTTTTTTTACAATGTCTATCCATTTTGTGGCTTTCACACAACGTCACCTTACAACTTTTGTTTTACTGATGCAATTCTCTCTACTCCTAAGTGTCTTTGATATCTTCAAGTATATTTCTTTCCCATTGATTGAATTCCCTACATTACATTCGATGCTCCACCCTGTAACTAGTGAGTTCATGGTGCTCTTGAAGTTCCAGCTTGTGCCCATTGTTATACTCCAACTAAATACATCCTGCCATATATGCTTACAAGTTCTACGAAAATCAGTCAAATTTCCCCGAATCGAACAGCGACTTGTCATTTTTGGGCCCGTGAAACCCGTCCATTCTGTTTCCATTTTATCCAGATTTTTTTGCCGTCATTCGGCCTCTTGACGTCCAGCTACTGTACCTCTCATGTATGGATATCTGCTTTTATTGTCGCGCGACATAGACATTTCGAACTTATACTACTCGTATACTTACAGCTTATACTCGCGTTTCGCGTCCCTTACCGAAAATTTTTCTTAAATCTTTTACTTCTTACTTATCCCTGGAATTTCTCCTATATCTTTGTCATTCATAGTTCATGTCTCACTTCTTCAACTCTCACCCTGGATCGCATATGGAATTTAGATCCCACCCAGGTTCTAATTCCCATACACTATCAGGGTTTCTCTCGTAGGCTTTGTAGCTCTCTGTTACATACACGACCTTTGTGGATGCCTACCTTTTATTTATGAAATCCCTCCTCCCGCCGCCCACCTCGAACCTCTTATACTTCTGAAATTTAAAGTATTTCGGTTGCGGCCATATCTAGCAGAAAGCACCGTTTCCCGTCCGATCAACTGTAGTTAAGCTGCTAAGAGCGAGACCGAGTAGTGTAGTGGGAGACCATACGCGAAACTCTCGTGCTGCAATCTTTTTTTTTTTCCCTCGCTATCCTACCGCCATCCACCGCGAACCTTACTGCATCTGTATTATCAACTACCGCCCATCTCCTTTATTCTATCCGTACACATACCTTGGGACCTCATAGTTACCTAACATTTACAGAATGCTGTCTTCTCTGAAATCATATCTTCATCTTTGTGTATTTTTGGTCTTTCCATACTCAACTACTAATTCCTTACTTTCGATCAAGTCTATCCCATCCTCAAATCACCTTCGCGTCCACCTCATCTGCTTCTCCTACCGCTCTTTCCCACTGCTTCCGCCCTAAAATCACTTCCACCGCGACCTATTGTACGTCCACACCTGCACCCTTATATGTGTTGTGCATCCAACGTCCAACTTTATGAACTTCACACGACCATACCTGCTACTGATAAATCAACAATCTTCACATCTCCTTTTCCTGCTTCGGAAGAACAGATATAAAGGGGATGGTGTCATCAGTTCTTATTTCAGTATTTTTGCTGAAACCATTATTTTTAAACGCTGCCGGATGTGGTTCCGCAATCCATCTTGGAAGTGGCCTCATCTATGGCCTGCTTTGTTCCTTTTCAAAGCGTTGAGTGAAATTCACAAATTCAAGTTCCGCCGTAGGAAAGGAAGCTACCTCTTTAATTATAGTCTTTCCGAATATAGTGATCATTTAACTTTAATAATATTTTTTCATGTATATCAATTTAAACAAAAGGTAGTGCTTGCACAGACGAGTATTCAGACCTCAATTGAAACTTATAAGCTAATTGTATATACAGGAAAAATATATCTAGCAATACTAGTCAGAAGAGTAATCTTGATTTCAATTCATTACCTTTGACAGATAGTTCCCAAAATTTGAATCATTGTATTTGATTGGCGCCGTTCTTAAGAAAATAACCAGGAATAATCACATAATATCGTATCACGAGCCTCGAATTGTTTTCAAAAGTCGCACTAATCTTTGGTGTTAGGAGGGAACTTGAAGTTATTGCAAGTATTTTATTGAACAATTAACTTTTGGGCTCATTGGATAAACCAAAACGTAATTCCCAGTAACATTTTCCAAGTACTAGTTGTTTCTTTTCTAGAAAATAGAAATGAAATTTTTTTTTTGATCAGAAATCAGATGAATTGAATAACGACAAAGCATCTTTCTAGCTTGCTATATATAAGTATGGTTTTACTCGAAGCATTGATTCAAGGATGAGAAGATTTCTCTAAAGTGAAATTAAGGAACTAGTCGTACATCTCTGTTTCACTAACTTGGGAATTCTTTCACGAAATAGACTGACCCTTGATCCTTCGATGGAATACTTATACTAAGTGGTGAAAAGCTTGTCTTGCTCAAACCTCCTCTTTCTCTTTCTTGGAAAGGGCACCAAAATTGTTAACCCTTATAATTCCCAAAAGTCCTGACAAAGAATTGATTGGTTATATCCTTTTGACACCCAATTATTTGATCTCATCAAAGCAGTACTTCATCCATTATATTTCCCTACTCGAAGAACATAACTTTGGAAAGATTTGTTAAATAGCATTGAGTGTTATCAAATACTGGATGCGTTTGTCAGTAGACTAAGATTATGCTTATCAGAAAGTGGAAACAGGTTGGGCAAATGCATATTATGAGAAAATTTAGTAGCTGTAGGACTTGACAACCGGAAACTAGACTTTTAAAAAAGTTTAACTTGTAAGTGTACTTCGCTCTGTGGATTCATGCACTAATGATAAAGATAAGGATAAGAGCTCTCTTTCAGGAAAAGGACCAAATATGTCTAAGGAGGGGCTATTTAGTCTAAAGTTGTGCCCGTTATCCTCCTAAAGAGAGACTTTTCAATTTGGTAAGATTTGACTTGATAGTAAATCTTCATGAATGGTGACTTGGGAACTATATCGTTTTTCGGGCAAGATAATCAACTCATTAAGACAAAAATATATAGAGTTAGCCTTCAAATTTTGTTTTGGAGATTGTCTTTCGGACTTTGAAATTTATATGTGAATAAAAATTGGAGATCATACACCAAAAGCAGGGAGAACCCTTGTTAACCAACTTTATCATCATTAAAACTACAACAATTTTACATAAAAACAAAGGATACTAATAATTGTCAGAAGTTATCCAATTTTATGGATAATATTTGGGGGTGTGTATATATTTTACTAGATATACTTTTTCAAAGAATGAATCAGATCCTGATTCTCCAATTAACTAATTAATTTCAGGTTAATTTCTTCTTCTTTTATACTCCTTTCTCACGTTATGGTGAATCTTTATTGGTGTCTAGACCGTAATCGTTAACCACGCCACTCGGTAAGATCACGCCACTTTATTTCATCGAGCGTTTGACAATAATAAGATAGACTTAGAAAGCTAACAACAAGATCCGTGATAGTTTAGTGGCTAGAATCTCCGCTTGTCGCGCGGAGGACCGGGGTTCAATTCCCCGTCGCGGAGTTGTTTTTAAATTAACAATTTTTAAACTTTAGCCTATAGTGGAGGTACCTAGTACATACAGTTGGAATTATACCTCTCTTAAACTAATATCGCGACAGCTCACTATACGTTCCATACTATTCATTCTATGAGCTAACATTAAAATGTCGTTTCCTCCTAATATTTTTGACTTCTGTGATTGAATATGGGTGTGTTTCGAGCCCCGTAAGAGCGTTTACCGTTTTTTGTGGTTGACCCAGTTTCACAAGTCAACCATAAGCGTTTGAGCTAAATGCTTTAGGATTGAGTATCTAGCATCGGTAGTCTTAGATTCGCCTTTGAATTTTTTTGTGTCGGGTTTTGTTCCTTTTTTAGGAGGTTTTAGAATTTGTGATCATTTCACAGCAACTATCCTTAAGGCATTTCCGGGCAGAGTTTGTACACCATGCATTCACTCACTTAAACATTCACTCACTTACACATTTACTTACCGACTACAATAATAACGAAGGTCCAAAGGAAGGGCTCAAGATTGACTGAAGTTAGTTTTCATTACTGATAGCCAAAAGTAGACCTTTTTAGCATATTCCATCGCACGGAACCTGAATATTGTTAACCCATTGGTTCCTTGCACAATAGCAGATACCAACATACCGTCTACCCAAACCCAACGTGCGGCAGTGGATAGAGTTACAGTATAGTCCGGGATGTGGACGTTGCACTCCGAGTCTTTTGAAGATTAATGATTGACTCGATTTATCCAATTTTCTGTTTAGATAAAGGTGGTAATCAGCCAAAGCATTTTGATAACAGGTGATGTTCAGTGTGATTTCGGGTTCGACATCAAGACCCTTGCTACTTGTGTCTTTTCGTACCCCATCGATGCTAGATTTGAAACCACTCGCCTCAGCATATTCCATCTCCATCGCAGCGTCGTGTGAGCCATCGGTAATAATATACTCACCATCTCTCCCCGTGTAAAGCCCAGTGGTTTCCAAATGAACAAATTGTTCACGAGTCATCTTGTCACCGTGAGAATATTTTGGGAAAAACTGGTTGTCATCAATACTGTAGTAGGAGTAAGGGTACGTGACCTCCACCTCCATATCTTAAGGATCGTATCCAAGTCTTTAGGTATTGTTTACTCCGGAAGCCGTAATGAATAATAAGAATAAGAAGGCGTTCATTTAGCTTTTTCTTAAATACATGGATTTCGGGATGTCTACAGCTAATCTGTAAATTAGTGAAGCTGATTGTAAATGTATTCGATGCAGGAATAATGTCAGACTTATCTTGCCGATCTACTTAAATCGAGCCGTCAAACCTTTAATCATAGTATTCCACATATCAAGTTCAACGCTATTTTAAACCTTTCAATGATGCTTTGTTGATTATAATGGGAAAATAGCCTAACAGAGTTGAAGGGTTTTAAGAAACGGTCTTTACCTCTTTCGCATCACATACCCTTGTCAAAATTTATCCAAAAAAGAGGTGGACATAAAAATCCAATTCTTAATGCAGGTATGTTATCTTCGAAAGTTTAACCGTGCCGTAACGCCTCACAGGGCGGACGGCCGTACCAAATAAGAGATTGCTATATATTTATTCAAGTGGCTCATAGGGAGAGACCAACTCGGCAACATAACAAGGACCTCTCAAATACATATGGTCTCTTATATGAGAGAACAAGCAGATTCTTTAGATTCATTGTCAAAAAGATTTGGCTCAATATTCAAGGGTTACGTATTTTCCAGCTATATTGGGCGATATAGTATCGTGAAATGCTATAAAATCTTACCAACTCTTAGAGAGGACAATTGACAATTATAGTGCCGCTGAAGTGTCTCCAGTTTATTGTATGAATAGTAGTTTAGTCTCCAGAATTTTTGCGCAAATGAGAGACAATAGATACATTTTACACGCAGTACGTTCCTAGCGTTTAATCATTTCGCGTTCCTTCTTGAGATAAGATACTTACTACGTCTAAGCGAAGAGCAGTCTTATGGTACTTAAGACCTTCAATACAGAAAGTTCGTCAGTTGTGCACGCGGTTCCTTTGACGCCAGAGAATTTTAGCAAGTATGGTGGTGTTATTAGTGCCGATCATCAGATAAAGAATACGAAAAAAACTACTGCTAATTACGGAACTGCCCAAAAGATCCATAAGGTAGCTCCTGTAACCAATAACTATGATAGGTGTACAAGCGGGAGGAAGCCAACAGCTAATTGGAACATATTTAGATGCTCTGCCCCAAAGCATTTGATTACTATCAAGGGCAATACTAAGACCTACACTTCCAAAGTATTGGAAAGACATCCATTCACTACTCAAACATTTCTTCCTCTTGGGCAAGATCTCAGAAAGAATTCATTCCTTGTGATAGTTGCGAAAACCGATGAGGAAGATCCCGATAAGCTTCCTGACCCTAGAAATATAGAGGCTTTCATCTGTAAGGGAAATCAGTCGATTACTTACGGTGCTGGGACTTGGCATGCCCCTATGGTGGTAATCGACGAAGACGTTCCCTATATTGACTTCGCCGTTTTTATCCACGAAAATGGAGTGGATATCGAAGACACTCAAGAGTGCTACTTCGATCCTGGTTACCAGGTATCTTATTCTCTCAAAGAATCAAAGTTGTAATCTAGGTGACTTCTATGTAAAAAATGCCAATGAAACAGACTCTGTACATGTATAAACGAATGTCTATATGAAATCCATTACTTCCTCTAACACGCTCTTCACATACTGTTCTCTTGTCTCTTCATTGTCAATACTTTTTGTTCTTTCCTTAGCCCATTTGAGTTTCAGTAATACTTGTGTTAAATCTATTTTCTCTTCGTTCACTTTTTGTGTATTTTTTTTTTCGTAGATATCCTTCCTTGGATTATTAGATTCGTATCCAAGCTCCTCTTCAAGTAGCGGTATACTCATTTCGCTTATCGTCTGAAGTCTCATATCCTCATGTTTCCCGTAAGAATATTCAGAATCCAGGTTCTTCCATTCATGTGTCTGAAGGACTTCTATGACACGATCTTTCCCTATTTTGTCTCTGTAGTCATTCTCACCTGATTCATTAAAATATACGAACTCGAGTCCGTTTGCGATACACAAATCATCGAATTCGGTATAATCTATTTGTTGACTTGATACACCAACTACTAAGAAAAACAGATCTTCGTGTAGTGATTCTTTTACGTTTATCACTAGGTCTAATATTTTAGACACCTGACTGAAGATCACCAGATCCAAGTCGACAGTAAAAATAAAACCTCCGATGGTGTCTCGCAACTCCTTATATTCTTCTAAAATGAATTCTCTATACCATTCTGCCAATTGGTTGCACCCCCCTATATCCAGTCGCTCATACGAATATTCATCAATGAGGATATTCAATGGTGAGCTATAGTATTTGGTTTTCAACAATGTCTTCACAATAATTCCACCATGCGGTGGATCGTCAACGAGTTCAACAGGATTCCCTGCGATAAGCTCTGCTATTCTGATCTTTCCCGAATGGGGAGGCCCTAGAATTAATATATGATTTGGAATCATCGCGTTCAATTCAACAATTCACAACAATTCGCATTTGTTGAAGTTATTACTTTCCATGTCTCCATCTGCAACTAAAAGCTCCAATAATGGTACCAGAGACCCAGGTGTTTTCCACAGCAACTCAGTAAACGGTGGAGAAAACATATCACCATTGGAGAGCCTTCTTTTCCGTGATGAAGATATATTCCAAACATCTTTGAACTCAGATGATTACTTGGAGAGTATAGCGCCTATTGTTAAAGATGCTTTAAAAACGAATGGCTTGAGTGATCTCATAAACAGCTTGAATGGAATAGTTACGAGGAAGGACGAAGAGTTAACGAATCTCTCACTAAGCTCAACTCAGGACATTAACTCTTGTATCGACAGCATCGATAAGATCCATGAGAATTCTACAGACTTGAACAAGGGTTTGCAACAAGTAAGTGTTTTCCTCAACAAATCAGTCTACGAATTGGTGGCCAAGAAAAAAGCCTTGTTGAAAAGCAAGGAATTGACTTCCAAAATTAACGAAACAACTGTGGTATTAAACTTGTGCATCCAGGTATTGGAAAATACCAACAAAGTCCACGAGTTGATCAAGCAAAATAAGTATTTCAGTGCATTGAAGTTGTTAGACGAGTTGACAAATGTACACCTTCCGAAAGTGGAAAATTTCAATTTCGCCACCAAGATTTACAATTCTGTGCCCCAAATGAGGAAGACTATCAAGGACGAATCTTTCGAGAATTTGTGCAAGTGGCTAACTGTGAACGTCGAGAAAAAATTGGATGACATAGCCATAGGATTGTATGAGAATTTGAGAGAAATTCAAAAAAATTGGGCTCAAATTGTTAGTAAGAATGGATCGAGCTTGCTCTCCCACAGGGTCAACTCTCCTGTGGAAATTTCAATGAGAGACCCTCTGTTGAATTACAATATTATAAAGGACAAAGACTTACAAATAAATCTTTCAACAGTGTACTATGCATTACTAGCTTATCAAACGTTAAACGAGGGCGACAACTTAGCCAAACAGTACAATAAGGAATGGCTAAAAAAGTATAACAGGGTGATATACCCTATTACATCTACGGTGAGAACACTGACGATAGGTCACAGTAAATTTGATACAAACCGAGTTGCAGAATTCCAAGACCTACGAAGCTTGAACGAATATTTGAGGAAAATCAGCGCATTCTTTGTGATAGATAAGCAAATAAATCTCGCTACCAAGTTTGAAATAAGGACCAGCAAGCAATCTGATGATCTATGGGAATCTTACGTGTCAAAATTGAAACCGGTGTTGTTGTATTTCCTTGAGACTCATTCCTTGAACATCAAGGAACTTGATGAATTCAAGACGACCGTCGGAAACTTCATGCAAATAATGGAAAATAATGAATTTCGAATATTAGAATTGTACGAGGTGTTAGTTATCTTGATCAAGGATTACCTTGCAGGTGAACTCATTGAACAATTCAGATATGATTTCCTTACCTCCATTCAATCCGATCATTATATGCCTTTGGTTGTCCAAGACCAAAAAGATTATGAAAGTGTCACTAAAGTCTGCTGGTATAAAGACGACGCTCTGTTTGCTCCAAAATATGTTCGATCTTTACCAATAAGTTTTCCTTTTAGTGAAGACTATGTGCACTTTTGCTTGGGTATCCGATCTCTCGTAGAGGATATAATACAATTCATAAAAGACTACTATGGGTATGAGTTGAATGAATTGAACAATATAATTGTGGAGGAAATCTTTGAAAGGGTTTTGGGGAATGAGAAAGACGTTGGGATTGTATATGATTTACACGAGTTCATTGCTAGGAATTCCAGCAATAAGGAAATCTTGTCTCAGAGTTATACAAATTTCGAGTATTACTTATTCAGTCTTTACGAGTTAGGCAAATTGATTAACAGGAGGCTTAAGCTATACAATGGTATTGGTTTGAATAACGTGGATGTAAACGGTACACTAACTTTGAAGTCCAAAGATCTTTTCGTTAAATTAAGAAAGTATGCCGAGGATTCCGTTTTCAAAATGGTTGACATCAAAGTGAAGGAGTTGTTGGACATGGTTGAATACGATGACTGGTACCCAAGAGTCGCCAACACCGAACCCAATTATTCTATCAAGGATTTTGCCCTTTTCTTACAGAGTTTATTTACATCGATTTTCACAAACTTACCCCAAACCTTTCGAACGCTCGGTTTATTCAGAAGTTATGACTTCATAGCACAGCATTTCCTCAATATCTTGAGGGAAGTTGATGGTTACAATCGTATTGCAATCGATAATTTTGACCTAGATGTTCGACACTTAGAGTCATCTATCAACGCTTTATCAGAGCATGAAGATCCGGACACTACGGGTGACGAGGGGTCAGTCTCTCTACAATCTACGTTTGCAGAGTTACGTCAATCCATCGATTTATTGAAATTAGATAACTATGATGACTTCAAGAAAAATCCCTCTTTCAGGACGAGGAAATTCGATAGACTTAGATATGAAGACGGGATTAAGTTGATTGCCAAAATGTATGAAGAAGAAGAGACTGCATCTGGTAACGACGACAGTTTTAACGCGACTACACAAAGCTTTGATAATCAGCTGGTACTATCGAATTCTACTGCTGCAAAATTCGCTAAATTTAGTAATAGATTCAGGACCCAATAAATGAATGATTACCAAATAATGTACATGGTAGAACATTGTTATCTTTCGACTTGGTCTGATATTTTCCCACTTACCTCTACTTCCACAAGAGGTTATACCATCTTCTTGAAACAGACGCTTTCTTCCTTTCAACTAGAGATACAATATTGGATTCTAGCTGTTGTTCTTCCTCTGAAAATTTTTTTCTCTCTTCCTCATACTCGTGTGATAATACGTAAATATGTAGTAGCATGTAGGTGGACGAAGCTACAAGGAAACAATGTATAAGAGGGTTCTTAAATTGGAATAGCGAGGGTTTTTCGTGGAGCACATCAGAGACATGCAGAGGGAACTTCACACTATAACGGCGAGATAATGGATAGGAACTTCTTTTGTACCCGTTTGCCACCATGCTGGGTAATTTGGGGCTCATTGTTATCTTGGAATTCGAATGACCTGCTTGAAGAGATGTACGCTAATTTTTCTGAACACCCAATTCTCAGAATTTACGGTCAATATGCAGGTATCCAAGTTTTTATGAATTGAAGATATCAGGTTGTGTAAAGACTTCCCTACAAACCACACAACGTTAAACTTCGAATTCTGTTCTAATCCCTATTTCCATTAAATTAACTTTGTCCCGGACCCCATGACGTCCTATCCTTTCGCTTGAACATCATAATCGCAGTTCTCGCCAATTTCTGAGCCTCAAATCTCTAAATCTCAAATCTCCTGCTCAGTGGCGACATGTTCAGAAACAACTACGACAACGATTCCGTAACGTACGCACCAACAGGGAGATTGTTCCAAGTGGAATATGCCATAGAAGCGATTAAACAAGGCTCAGCCGCAGTCGGTGTTGCCTCTGGATCCCACGTTGTTTTGGTTGGGTTAAAGAGAAATGCTGAAGAACTCGGCTCGTATCAGAAGAAGCTTATAAAGGTTGACGAGCATATGGGTGTTGCACTAGCAGGGTTGGCACCAGATGCCAGAGTATTAACAAATTTCTTGAGAAAGCAAGCTATGAACTCCAAATTAGTGTTCAACAGACCTTTACCCACTTCTAAAGCTGTTTTAACAATTGCTGATAAAGCCCAAGAGAATACACAATCTTATGGATCTAGGCCATATGGTGTTGGTTTGTTAGTATCCGGATACGATGAGAGCGGTCCTCATTTGTTCGAATTCCAGCCCTCTGGTTCCGTATTAGAGTACTATGGTGCTTCTATTGGAGCTAGATCTCAAGCTGCCAGAACATATTTGGAAAGGAATTTGGAAAAAATCCGTAATTCTACATCCCTAGAAGAGTTGATAGTACATGGCTTGAAGGCTTTGAGGGATACTTTATCCCAGGACGTGGAATTGACTTTGAAAAATACTTCTGTGAGTGTTGTAGGAAAGGACACCAATTTCACAATATACGACGATGAAGATGTGCAGCAATGGCTTGATAAGTTGGATTCTGTGTCAAACGCTGCAAATAGAGATGAAGAAGAAAAGGAGGAGAATGAGGATGAGAAAAGTGAAGATACTGACAGGATGCAAACCGATTAATTGTATAGTAAAAATAAGAGGAGTGGATGTTGAATGCAAGTTGATACTTCATATATTGCAATTGGCTATGTACGTTGGATGCAACTATTTACTCTCCAGCTGCTTTTGTTGCTGCTGTTTGATTGCGACCTTTTGAATAGCAGTCAAACAGACCTTTTGTAATTCATTAACATCATTTCTTATCTGTTGGGGGTCATGTAGGATTCCCCGTTCTCGAACATCATCGATCTTGTTTCTTAATTCTCTCAACATCTCACCTATTGTCTTTTTCTCTTCCTCTTCCATGAACAGCCCGAATTGAATCATGGCATTGTCTGTGTCGGAGCAAATTACGTCTGCTCTTGTAGCGTTTTCGATATGAACTTTCAATTCTTTGTCTCTCTTTGCATTGGCTGCGCTTTCCTCTAACAATTTTTTAACTTCTTCCTCAGTCAACTCATTCTCTCCTGCTACAGTAATGGAAACACTATTTTCTTTACCGTAATGAGGCAGATCCTCAGGGTATTTCGTTCTATCTCTTGCACTTACGTTGATGATTCCATCAGCATCAATTTGAAAAGCAACTCCTATTTGAGGAACACCCTTTGGACTAGGTGGGATATTAGATAACTTGAAGTGACCGATCAACTTGTTGTCCTTTACCAAGGTTCTCTCACCTTGATATACTTTAATCTCAACGCCTGTCTGTCCATCCACTGCAGTGGAGAAATTCTGCTCTTTACTGATCGGAATAGCAGAGTTTCGAGGTATCAAAGGGCTAAAGAGCCCCCCATATGTTTCTATTCCAAGAGATAACGGTGTTACGTCTAAGAGTACAACATTCCTTATTTGACCTGACAATACAGCTCCCTGAATCGCAGCTCCCATTGCCACTGCTTCATCTGGATTAACGCTAGTGTTCGGAGCTTTATTGAATAGTTCTTCCACCACCTTCCTGATCCTTGGCATTCTAGTCATACCACCGACCATGATGACTTCATCAATGTCTGTTATCCTCAATCCGGCATCCCTTACACATTTTCTCACGGGATCAATGGTCTTATTAATCAAATGAAGTGACATCTCATCCAATTCATCTTCTGTCAACTTTAGGTTTATGTGTTTTTGGTCTTTTATGAAGGGGATATTGATTATTGTCTCCTTAACGTGGCTCAATTCTAACTTACAGGTTTCTGCAGCTTCTCTGATTCTCTGAACAGCAACTTTATCTCCCAGAATATCAATTCCCGTTTCATTTTTAAAAGAATCGAGAATGTAGTTTAGTAGCAAAATATCAAAATCTTCACCTCCTAGGTGTGTATTTCCATTGGTTGCTCTCACTTCGAAAACACCACCCTCAATGTCTAAGATAGAGATGTCAAAGGTTCCACCACCAAGATCGAACACTGCGACTACACCATCTTTTTGCTTCTTGTCAACCCCATATGCTAGAGCAGCAGCTGTAGGTTCATTTACCACTCTCAATACCTCAAGACCTGCAAGTTTTCCAGCAGCTTTTGTGGCCTGTCTCTGTGCATCATTAAAATAAGCAGGAACTGTTACAACAGCATGATCAATCGGTTCAGGTAATTGGGAATCAGCAATAGTCTTCATATTTTGTAGTATGTAACTACTGACTTGGGAAGGGGATAACTTAAGACCTTTTGCGGTTGAAAGCCACGCATCCCCATTTTCGTTTGGAACAATGTGATATGGCACGTTGCTCAAGTCATCTTGCACTTCTTTATCCGTGTACTTCCTTCCTATCAATCTTTTAGTGGCAAAAAAGGTATTTTGAGAATTTATGGCAGCTTGTCTCTTAGCTGGAAGACCAACCAATGCTCTTGTATTATCTGGATCTCTCTCATCAAAAGCAACAATGGAAGGAGTGGTTCTCCCACCCTCTTCATTCTCCAAAATCCTTGCTTCTTTTCCTTGTACTACAGCAACAGCAGAATTGGTTGTACCCAAGTCAATTCCTATCACGTTGCGATAAGAACGAGTCTGCTTTGCCAGTGCTTGGAAAAACCTCAAGAATCTGAATTGTTTCAGCACCTGAAACATCCTCATAGTTACACAAGACCTTAGAGTTCTCATTTTTAGTAGCTCGCTCAAAAACCTGAAAAGCCAGTGCGGTTTTGAGTTTGCCGAGATAGTATGGTGGCAAAACAACGTACGAGTCTTCAAATGCTATAACTAATACTTACACGCTTGGGCTTAACTCAGTTCGGAGAAACCTTGGAGTTTCACCCATGTAGATCTTGTCGAAGAAAATTAGACCTAAAACATCTTCTCCACAAGATTTAACCACAAATTCGATTATGTCTTCCACATACATTGTTTGCTCCTTAACCACTGATAAGTGCGTCACACTATAGCATTCTATAGTTTTTTTTGTTGTATAAACCCGGTAGAACGAATGTGATTCACTCAATCGTGACCCTTGGGGTAGTTGAACCTTACCCAACACCACACCAAATGTATTGAACTTATTATGTTTGATAATTTGTCCTGTCTGTATCGGCCCTTCATTTATCTCAACAAAAGGGTATTTTTCGAGAATCTTGTGTAAAGAAATAACCAGAGATTCATCATACAAGTCAAACTCCTTGGAAGACATCCAGTGTTTGTGATTAAATCTCTGGAAGTGATTCTTAATATTGGCTTGCTTATGTGGATATTCTTCGAAAGCGTTGTACACAACATTGAAATAGGCAAAGTTATTCAAGCAGTTCATGGCTTTTTTAAGTTCGTGGCCAAAATACCTATCTAGAAAGTCATTTTCCACTGTTTTGTCTTGAAGATACCGACATAGAAGCCTGAGGAATGAATAATTTTGAGGCGTGATAACGGAGAAATCAAGCTGCTTTAAGGACGAAAGATCGATTAATGGCCTATTAAAGTAAAAGTCAGGGCGCAAAATCGTATTTAAGGACCTAGCCTCCATAAAAGTATCAAGATGAAAAAAACACTCCACTAAGTATTTGAACTCCAAAGGCTCTATGAATTTGGAGATTTCGAAATAGCTACGGTTTCGCAAATTCAGTACCACCTCATCCATGGTATAGATTTCAAAACTTGTATGATGACTCAACGCTTGCCTATCAAATGTGAAGAGACGATTTTGTACTCTCAAATATGTAGAAGTCATGTTGATCAGTATATTTACTGTCTTATCAAACCCCAGAAATTTTATTGAATAATGAGATGTTAAAAATTCATGTAGAACTCTGACGACTATTGCCATTATAAGAAAAGGGTGCCCTTTTACTTGTCCCAGATATAATCTTAGAATGCTGAAATCCTCTAAGAAGAATGAATTACAATATTTCTCGAACACGGGGTAGTCCTTTGGTGAAATTAAAGGATTTTCAAGTTCCAAACAGTACAATATCCACTTAATTATGTCACTGACCAAGTTTATTAAATCCGACTCGCTATCGAAGATTAAAGTTTCTTTTTCGGTTTCCAGCGATAGTAGTCGGATGTTGTGTCTGGTATTATACAACATTTTGACTTTAACATGTTTATGTAGCAAAGCATGCACTTTTTTGTAGAACAAAGATCTGTTTTTTATCAAGGAATGGCTATTGTTATCTAATAAACTGACATTAAACCAGAACTCCTCAAGAGCATAAGGTGATTCCGTATCTATATCTCCTTCGAACATTTTTGTGAAATAGCGAAGACCTATCTTCAATGATTGCGCTTTAAGTAAATTCAAGCATATGGAACGTTTCGAGAGGTCTGTCATATCACCTGGACTAAAAGACAATGGGTGTTGGAATAAGTAGCGATATGCTATAGCGAGGTAAGCATCATCCTTTGAGAACAAGTCAAGAAACACCCGAATGTCTCTGTGCCTCAGAATATGACTGTCAAACTGTAATTCTTTGCGATAGAACTCCATGCATACTTGGAAAAAGTCCACGGATCCTTTCGAGTTTATCAACAATTCCGCAGATTCAATCCCATACATTCTTTGAACATTCAAGTAGTTGTCAGAAACGATTCTATACCAGATAGCATTGTGCTTCAAAGTCAAATGTATTTGCCTGTTAACTAGAAGGAGATTCAATACATCGGTAATAGTCAATTTACCAAGCAGGATCACCAAACACCACACATCAAGCAGGAAGTCCAGGATCATATCTTGTTTTTGTGGGGAGATGCGATTGAAAAATCAAAGAAAATTGAAAAATTGAAGATAAATAATGGGAAAGAGAAAAGCGGAAAACAAAAAAGGGAAGGGAAACAAGAAGTTTAAATCGTCAGGAAATATAGATCCAAGTACTACAGGTATATATGCTACATGTAGTAGAGGGAAAGAACAGGCTTGTTTGAAAGAGCTCATCAACTTATTCAACGAAAAAGCTGTAGAGTATTATGAACTTGATGAAGAACCAGATGTACAAAGGCAGGACAAGGACTTATCTATTGAGGAGCAAATAAAAAGGGAGGTAGAAGGGCTAAAGGAGACAAAATCTAATTCAAAACTTTTTGTTCCCATAGATTTGGACTGTGAATGTTTAATATTTATCAAGACTCGTAAACCATTAGATCCTGAATCATTCATTCACAGGATATGCCAAGAGAGTTATGACAAGAAACAAAAGTCGACAAGGTACACACAGAAACTCACGCCCGTGTCATACTCTGTGACACCTACTCTAGAAGAACTCAAAAAACTAGCTAAAAAAGTGCTAGCACCTCATTTCCACGCTGAGCACCAACAACCCGCCAAGTTTGCCATTCATGTAACTAGAAGAAATTTCAATGCATTGGAAAAAGACGTGATCATCAGAACTGTAGCTGAGTGCTTAGGAAGGGACCATGGCCATTCTGTAGATTTGAAGCGGTACGAGAAACTTATTTTGATAGAATGCTACAAGTCGAATATTGGAATGAGTGTTGTAAGAGACTATGAGAAGCTCAGCAAGTATAACCTTCAGCAAATTTTTGATAAAGCGAATTGAGAAAGAACACAACAGACAGAAAAGACAGAAAAGATAGAAAACACCAGTGAACCGTAGTTACAGTAAAGCAATGTACATAAATAGACTCACTATCCTCTATCTTAGTAGCTTAACCTTATCTTTAAACTCCAAAGGAGCCTTGAAGGATAACCAGTCAGCTTCGCTATTAGGAATCAATCCCATCAGGTTTAATTTCCAAATCCCAATAGATGCAGATGCCAATTGGCACAGAACAAATACCATTTTGGCTAGGAGTATCACAGAGCCGTTATCTTCGGTTTCCAAATTTCTGAAAATTTTTGTCGTATCATTGAATATCGATTTCAATGGATTAACAAGTAACATCAATGTCATCATTATGGGGATCATCTGAAGGGAATTCCCTGTCATGTAGCTCATGATTAAGTTCATTGGAATTGATTTAGCAGGGCCGAAAGCTAACTCCCATGCCTTCTTATTTTTTAATTCGACCAAATCTACTGGTACTTGAGGACGAATGGCAACTTTTTTACCAGTGGCCTTTTCGGAGTATCCGGGTGGAGCTTCCAAGTCACCTCTTGTACGTAAAGGCTGTAAAACATGTGGATTCGTTAGGTCCTTGAAGGCATCAAGTGACATGATTTGAAAATTGAGGTTCACGAAGAAATTGAAAATAAGGTTTCCCTCACCAACCACACCTCCTTTCGGGCAAGTTACAAATCTGAAGCGACTGTCCGAAAAACTTTCAAACACAGCACACAAGTTCAGAATGGATACATCAACTCACAACCCACTCAATAAAATAATTGGTCTCTCGATTCTCCTTTCTATGGGATTTCTTTTGGTGATACTCGCAGGAATCAACGGGAACTGGTATCCTATACTTAATGGAATGATATGTGCAGTAGCCCACATGCCTGTGGTATTCACCAAAGTATTAGCAAGCTCAAGTGATTATGACTTCAACTTCGATCCCGTGGCTTCTTCCCCAGGTAATATAGTACAGGAGGTGGGGCAATTTGTATCAGCATTTCTAGTAGTAACAGGAATATCTCTCCCTATATTATTGCATCATTGCATGGTATTGACAAGGACAGCAATGGTGTTGACAATTGTTGGTGGGGAATTGATATATGGGACTGTGTTTACATTCAGCAGTTATTTTGATGAACCCTAAGAGGAAAGAGACCGGGTGATTGGTTTGTACGAATTGCTACATTTTGGAGTACACTACTGTAGACTGACCACAAAGATATGTATCCACAACTATCAGTCCTCTAGTGATCATATCCCTGTAACCTGAGTGGCCATTCATCTCGGCGGTCTATTCAGCGTATATGACATTAAGACGAATTCCAGACCATCTAGCTTGCGAAGTCATATGATATTTGAATAAACATCACATTAGATGAGACCTCAAGACAAGATCTCTCGAAGTTCATGATACGAACTTGTTTTCTATAATCTAGGGTGAACATCGATTTTTCGTCTGTACGAAACCGATGCACAGTATAAACAGACACAAAAGAAATGCACACAAAAACATTTTATACACATGAAGCACATATATCACATCAACATGTAACATTCAAGCAAAATCTTGCTGCTACCTCTATTGTCCACTCACTTGTCTTCTTGACGTCTTCACAGCTAGTTCTCACAACTCCCAGTCTCGCGCCGAAATTCAGTTCTATTTGGATCCTAGTCTTCAATCTGTTTCCCAGTATGACGACCGAAGCCCAATCTGAAAGAGAGATAATCTTCGAACAACAAGAGAAAGAGAAGGTGGTTAATGAGGAGTTTAAAATTTGGAAGAAGACAGTTCCCCTTCTTTACGATACAATCCACACTCATGTTTTAGACTTTCCATCTCTTGCAGTTAAATGGCTCCCAGATTACGAGTTTTCATCTGACAAGACAAAAATTAGCGTTAAATTCTTATATGGCACCAACTCTTCTCAGCACTCACAGGACTACTTGAAGTTGGGCTCGATCGAATTACCGAGTTTTTTATCCCCCGACTTCGCTAAACACAATGCTAATTCCTCCGATTTACCGCTACCTAGTGACACGGCAAGTACGACTAATTTCAGAAGCTTGTCATTATGGAAACATAATGGCGAGGTCAACACGTTGGAAGTTTCTCCAAATGGTCGGTCTGTAATTACATTTGATAACGAAGGTATTGTCCACTTATATGACTTGGCACAAGAAAACAAAGACCCCATTGACTTCAAATATCACAAACTAGAGGGATATGCACTTCAATGGCTCAACGATCAAGAGTTCTTGTCGGGTTCAAATGATGCTCAAATTGCATTGTGGGACGTTTCCAAACCTTCTACTCCCATGCAACTGTTCAAGAGCCACAACGCTGTCATCAACGACTTAACTTTGAACAGACAACACAAATCTATTTTTGGATCCAGTTCTGATGATTATACTGTGAAAATTCATGATTTGAGAGCTCCTGCCAACGAGTCAGTGGCTATAAACATAGAAACTAAGCATATTCAGAACGCAGCAAAATTCCATGATGACTTGACTTCTTTATTAGCGACTGGTGGTAGAGATAACATTGTGAATCTTTTTGACTTAAGGAATCCATCTACACCTTTTAGGAAACTATTTGGCCATAATGATAGCGTGACCGGATTAAAATGGGACAATAACAACCCTAATAGCTTGATCTCCTGGTCTTCTGACAATAGGGTTATCATCTGGGATTTGGAAAGTCTTGATGAAGAGTTCAATTATCCAACGTTCTCGAGTGAGAGCGGTAAACGGTCTAAAAACTCTTCTAAGCAGACCGACCCATGTCTCAAGTTCATTAGTGGGGGTCACACCAACAGGATCAACGATGTCGACCTACACTCGAAATTACCTAGACTATACATTACCTGTGGAGATGATAACCTCTTGGAATTTTGGAAACCAAAGACAATGATACCTGAGGACGACGACGACGACGAAGAGGAAGAACATGAAATGGAAGTAGATGAAAAATAGTTAGAATTGTAATTTATAAGATGTTATGTAATACACTGTTAGTACTTGTACATGGATCTAAGTGAATAAGTTCATGCCTGGGGGTTTGTCATTATACACATGCCAGTTTAGATAAACTTTTATTTGGTCGTCACCGATCATTTGAGCATAGGAGTTTTTTGTTTTGAGCACCAATAGATCGTTCTCCAGTAACCCAAGTCTAGAATCCGTTGCAACTAGTAGGATGGTTTCTGAATTGCCTGATTCAAGATTCTTAACGCTAGCAGCGAACATGAACTTCCCACATTGGTGGGTCTTGAGCACCGTATGCGTGGGCATCAATTCCACTTCGTCCCTATAATCAGGTCGCATATAACTGTTTTCCTTTAAGCATTCTATCATACCATCGTATGAAGGTTGATTGCCTTGAGATCCAGATTCAAGGGTTCCAGTCTCGAATGCAGTCATCAATCTTCCTTTCTTATCATGGATGATGTAATCGTAGTTGTTTGCTTTGAACCAATTCACGAGGTAAATGATGCTCTTAAATATATTGAGCTCCCCTTTCCGATTGTAGGAAAGATAATGTTTGGAAATATTCTGAAACTCTTTGACGAAAGCTTGGAAACGATTGTGCACTCCAGCAAATTGAGGTAGCGGTCGAGTTGGGACATTCATCAGACGCGATAACTCTGAAATGGAAATCGGGGTTTCATACTCAGAATCTGGTGTTGAGCATGACTTTGACCCTGTCTTTATTCCCAGCCTCTTACTCTTATGAATATCTAAAAGGCTCGGGCGCAATTCTGATATGGTCACTTTACCCCGTTTGCTGATACGGTTCCTGAAATTAGCTATCTCACCTAGTACAGTTCTACCCATGTGCATCAGTTTTTTCCCCGTTCTATCCACTCTCTGTCTATTGGCATCTGTTGCTAGTTTGAATCTCTCGAAAGTATCCATTTGTTTATGTCGCGATATTTTCAATCGCGATTAGGGCTTCTCTTATCGTACACCGATATCGAGTACTCTCGCAATAAGGCTGATTGTTGTTGGTACAAGATCTGTAATCTACTTTCAAAACCGGCAATTTTATGTACAAACAGATCGTTCACCAAACTAACCCACCCATTATGTCTCTGGCACTTTCTCTTTTCTTGAATGCAAATGTCGTTGAAGCTGGATTCTCCTTGATTGAAGGCCTCTACAAGGGCTTCGAGATTCAGTCTAAACCCATCTATAACGCTATCGTCAACATCACGAAGAAGTTTGTTGAACAAGCAAAGCTCAGTTTTTTTCTTACTCTCTTTCTTCGTCAACATTTCGTTAATCATCTTGATGCATTCCTTGTACCGCAACACCAATTCAATCTTCCGTTTGTAAACATTGATTTGTTCTGTTATGAGCTTCACATCTAATACCAATCCATTCAATTGTGTTCGAATGGGTTTAGGAAATTGCAGCGTGCCAGATTCCGGATCATTCTGAAACGTTTTGACTTCCTCTAGTTCTGGAAACTCTAACCCTATTGTGGAAAAACCCGAGAAATCGTAATTCAAAGTTATTAACTTTATGCTTTTAGCATAAGCATGTTCCCTTATGTGTTCGAAATATTGAAGACCGCATTCTCTGCTGCAATACTTGGAGTTACTTGCAACAGGGTTCCAGCAAGTGTCAACCCTACACTTTCTTTTCCACAAAGTACGCCCCAAATCTTTCCAAGTACAGAACTTGCAGTAGTATTTTGCAATCAAGTTTTTGTACAATTCATTTATACCCATGCAATCAAAGTGAAACCACTCGTCACACCCATCGCATCCCACCATCAATTGGCCCTTGTCCGGCTTACGACAAATGCAATATAGCTCATCTGAATTAAAATCATATTTTGGTGAGGCTTTGAACTTCTTCAACTGTCTAGCCAACTCATCATTTGAGTCTATTTCTAGCGGTTTTTGCTGTAACTTTGAGTATGCAACTGTAGACATTCTGGTTATGCTATGATGGAGTCGCGCGACACTGAAAAGTTGATAAAGTCGCACATAAATAATCTCCCACAGTTATAGGTACCATGAGTGGAAAAGTTGTACTCATCTCCTCCGATAACGAGAAGTTCCCGATCGATGTCAAGGTTGCCGAAAAATCTGTCTTGATAAAGAATATGATTAGAGACTTGAATCCTACGGGACTCGAAGAAGATTTCGAGATTCCAACCCCTAACGTCAGAGCTATTGTATTGGAAAAGGTCATTGAATGGTGTGAACACTATAAAAACAGTGTATTCCCCGAAGACGACGATGAAGATACTAAAAAAGCTGCCCCTATTGAAGAATGGGATAGATCTTTTTTGAAAGTTGATCAAGAGATGTTGTACGAAATTATTTCTGCTGCTAATTACTTGAACATTAGACCATTATTAGACGCAGGTTGCAAGACAGTTGCTGAGATGATACGCTCAAAATCTCCAGAAGAGTTGAGGAAAATTTTTAATATTGTCAATGACTTCACACCAGAGGAAGAGAGCGCTATCAAGAGAGAAAATGAATGGGCCGAAGACCGTTGATTTATATAATGGCTAGTAAATGAATCTGATTTTTTAATTAGTTTTTCCAAGGAGACTGCTCTATCGGCTACATATTCTTTTGCATGGAGCTTTATAACTATTTGACAACTGCTAGGCACTTTGTGTAAATTTAGTGTAGCGTGCTTACCGTGCAGTATCTCTGTCATTCTCCGCACACTCTCAACTACTCGCACACTGCTAACCTGCCAATATTTATCTCCCCTACTGTCGCTAAGTGCGAACTAAACATGAGTGACTGGAATCAAACCACCGAACGGACACCTGCTGAATCCAGCAATCCCTTTAGCTCTATAGAGGCGGATGACCCTTCACAGAATGGTAGAAGTAATGCTGCATCCCATCTCGGCTTCTCAAGGACACCCTCCTTCGATGGGGCTACTGTCACTGGACTTGGCTCATCTCAAACTGCTTCCGCAAACTACAATTCGACGGAAGGAAGGTTTTCAGACTCTGCCACTTTGGCTGAATACGATGGCCCAAGTATAACACCCAGCTTTAGGAAATATGGACTTAACGCATCAATGAGACAACTTCATTACAGTGAGAACAAGGTTGCATTGGATAAGATGATTAATAAGACTATTGATTTGATCTATGAGCTTGTTCATGAAAACAAATTGAGACCCATTTTTTATCCAGCAACAAATTCTGTGGTGAAGAGTGATAAGTCAATGAAATCTTTTGAAAAAGAGAAAATGGATAGCAACCCAGCGGTGGAGCTCAAGATCTTGAAAGTTAATCTACAATTAAACCCCTATGATACTTCTAATGGGCTTGCACACTTGGACAAATCTTCAATTTCTGTACTCTTTGAACAGAAACTCAATCAGCAAGTCAAGTTTCTTTTGAATTTGAAGGACAGAATTGATGATACTTCTTCAAAGGTATTTGTAACCGGTGATTTGAATGCTGGAAAATCCACTTTTTGCAATGCCTTATTGAGACGAAAAGTACTTCCTGAAGATCAACAGCCATGCACTTCCGTTTTTTGCGAGATAATTGATGCCTCGAAGGAGAATAACAGTGTCGAAGAAGTCCATGCAGTTTTCCATGGTGCAACATACCACCTAAAGGACGAAAGCTCATACGAAATTTTCCAGTTGAAGGAACTCGAAAGTTTAGTGTACGAACATGAAAAGTACTCTATCTTGAAAATTTACCTTAATGATGTAAGACCTAAAGAACAGAGCTTGTTGTGCAACGGGGTGATTGATATTAGATTGATTGATGCACCAGGTTTGAATATGGATCTGTATCAAACGACTCAGGTTTTCTCCCGGCAAGAAGAGATCGACCTCATTGTATTTGTCGTCAACTCTGAAAATCATTTCACTTTGAGTGGGAAAGAGTTCATAAGTTCTGTCACTGGTGAAAAGCAGTATCTCTTTATTGTCGCCAACAAATTTGACAACATAAAAGACAAGAACAAGTGTAAGCAGAAAATTTTGAAACAAGTCGAAGGTTTGAGTCCTGAGTCATATAAGGACTCGGATAGTTTCGTCCATTTTATTAGTTCTGCCGATATTTTTGATCATCCTGATGATGGTGATGGTGGTAGTGGAGGTGATGATGATCCGGAGAATAATTTTCCTAACCCCGATTTTGACCAACTTGAGGCTTCCTTGAGGAAGTTTGTGTTAGAAAAAAGAGCTATTTCCAAACTTTTACCCGCTAAGAATTTCCTACTAAATTTTCTCGGTGATATGAAAGTTTTGGCTGAACTCAACAAGGCTCAGTATACCAAGGAGAAAGAAGAAAATGAATTTGAATTAAAAAACAAAATAGCACCATATTATGATGACATTTTGAATAAAAGCATAGTGATCAACGACTCTATATTGAAGCTAATAGAGAAGACATGTTCTGAGAATTACCAGTTCACCAAAAAGGAACTTGCCGACAGCATTGACAATCTTGGAGATTCCCAGATCATCCCATTTCTAGGTTTACAATATGTCTATGAGTATGCTCTAGAAACACAAAGAAAAATGATCGATAGTTTATTGTCTGCGGTCGCCCAGTGTGAATCTCACTCAAAAGTCATTACTGGACAAAGAGTTGAAAAGATAATTCAAATAGGCCAAGAGACATTAGGAGAAGAATTTTTAAGTGACAAGAAGTTTCATCCTGATTTGATGTTCAGTAAAAGGAAAGATCAAAGCAGACTCGACTTAACAATGCCAATCGAATTCAGTGATTTCTTTGATCCTCTGTTTGAAAGTTTCTTCAAGTGGCTCGGGGTACCATATGATCTAGTATCAAGGGGAACAAGATATCTTAATGACTATAACCCTACCTCTATTATCACCAAATTACCCATGAATGCCATCACTTTAAGAGAACAGTTACCAACTCAGTTGACTTTGCACACACTTTACAACTCAACGAAGATTTTAACTGCAGGTACGGTGATGAGAAAATTGTATTCCTTGTCTGGAGTTTTAACTCCTACAGTCATAAAGAATGCTGCTATTCCACTAGCAGTTGGTGCTATTGGTCTTACCTTCTACTACTTTCTCACGGATATTCCAAACGCTTTTCCCAGGAAGCAGGCCAGAAAGATCAAGGCCCAAGTCCAAAGCATGGAATACGTTCACGTCAATGCAGATAGAATTTCGAGAGAATGCCGGAAAGTTTTGAATTACCCTTTGAGACAAGTTATGAATAACTTTCAGACCAGCGTTGATAAGAGAAGCAATGAGAAAGTCAAGATTGAAGAGCAGATCAAAAACTCAAAGTTGAGCTTGGATTATTTTTCTGGGTTGATTGAAAAAATCGACTACGACTACAATTTACTCAAAAACCTCAATTTGGAGAACGTTAATACCGTCGACTGACTTGGATTTGTAAGTCTTCAACGTCACATAATAAAGAATATTTTCTTGTAAATATATCACTATCATTAACGTTTTCTATGAATATAGATTAATACCGAGTTTATGATAATCATCACGAAACAAGTGTAGAAACATAAGATTAGAGCTTCTTTGTAACACCCACGTCCGAGGTAGCAGAGACCCGTTTTCGGATCTGTTTTGGAATCATATATGTGGCCGAAGTATTTGTTCAAGAAATACAACACCAACAAAGGTCCTGTACATATCAATCCCCAAGTCGTGGAGAACGCTTTTGTTCCAAAGTTATCTGCAACAACGGCGGGGTAAGTTCCAAATGTCAACCCGTAACTTCCTCCTATCAAGATAGAAGACAATGTTATCATGTATAGTGCCCCTTGGTTGAATATAATAATGAGCTGACCTGTTGCTAGAAGAACAATATTGAAAATTAATATCCAAAGGCGTTGTACATGAAACCTCTTGTAGATGAAATCTGAAATAAGACCAGAAGCAAACCTTCCAAAGAATGATGCAACAGATAGGGTTCCAACTTGAATTGCCTGGACATTGTGGGCATTATATGACGGGTTATTAATGTAGATAACCTGGGCCGTCACAATGAAACCAACCGTGTATATATACATTTGACCAACGCCTGCGATAAGGGCAACTAGTAAATAATGAGTTAAGAACACTTTATTTGAAAGTAGATCTCCTAGGGCCATCCAAGGCGTTTTCTTGGTTGTACTGTCGATTGTGCAGCGGATATCTGCAACAGAGCTTTGTTTTGAAATTGTTGGTGAAGTGAAAGAGTCATTTTGTGAAAGACATTGGGACCGTGGGGGTATTATTGGTTTCAGGTCACATCTAATGATTATGGGTCGAACATCCGAAGAGATTGTGTTCGTAGAAGCAACTCTTTTGGGTGTTCTAGAACCAACACCCCAAAAAGACAAGGAACCGGCTAGAGAGTACTCATCTGATGAGTCCGCTTCGATGAAGCTTTCGTACAGCTCAATTCTGGACTGGTGGGTGAGAAAGCTTTGTGTCTCTTCCTGATGGATAGAAGAACTATCACCCTCTGGGACACCTGTTGAGCCCTCTTCTTCTTCGTCTCTTTCATCTTCGTCACGCACGTATATACCAATGAAGAAGGAGCTTACAAACGCAGTAGTACCACAAGCTAAGCCTAGAAAATTTAACAAACCACCAGTATTATTGTCGAAGAATCGAGCTGCAACCAGGGAGAAAACACTTGCAGCCAATCCGTAAGAACTCACGGGAAAAATGCCTGCTGTGCCTCTGTGTTTAGGGAAATTGGCTTGCGATGCTTTCAAAGAAGCAAAATATGCAGTTATAGAGCCAAACCCCATCACCACAGAACAAAGACAGATCAAAATTATGTTACAAAATCCGACATCATAGACATGGTACAAGCCAGTGTACCCGGTGAATATGAAAATAGAGCCCAACATTATCGAAATTTGGGGACCATAGTGATCTATTAATACACCCCCAATCAAGCCCCCCAATCCCGTGCCTAAATTAAGTGCAAGAGAAATTGTTGCAGAGTCCGAGACCGTCAACCCCACACGTTTGATTAGCTGCGGACTGTAAACGCCATAAAGATAAGGAGTACCAGCTGCAAGACCTACAAATACAGAAACGCATAAAGCCAGTACCCGGCTTAGTAATTTCCCGTTATATTTATGGCTTCGGGGGAAGTTCTGTTGGTCTTCTTCGTTTCGTACCATTGACTAACAAATCTAGTGGGATAATCTAGCATCAATATTAATTCCGCGATCGTTTCGCAAAGTTAAACTAGGTATAAGAGTAGTGGAAAATTTTGAAGTATGGGAAGATTGCAGAACGCAGAATTTTTGTCTCAAGTCAGTGATGTGTTGACTACGAATGGTGGAGATTCATCAGTTTACTTGACTCAGAAAAGGTTGTCTCCAGCTTTGGACCTTGACGAAAGTGAGCAATCTGAAATCAAGGACTTGCCCAGTAATGTCATAGCGCACGATCACAAAGAAAACACACAACAATACCCAATTTTGATAAGGGTAGCGATGAACTCCAGTGGTAAAAAACAAAAGATCAAGCTAAGTACAGTTGTGGAGGTGGATAATTTAGACAAATTCTGGGCCGACTATTCTTCAACCATTAAAACAGGGTTTATAGGGTTGAAAAAGAAAGACAAGAAAAAAAGCAAAAGGAACAAAGTCAGCAAGTGAGTCATCGTAAAAGAATTTTCGACAATAGTATACCTGGACAGTTGATAGCTTATAATAAACTTATATACGTTTTCAATCACTCATTACACATTGATCATTCCAGATCTTCTAAATCTTCCACAATCAACAAACCATTAGGGTATATACAGCTTAAATTCTTGATAACGATATCATCATTTAATTGTTCGTTCAAGGTGACTTTGGGAGGAAAAGGGGACATAAGTTTGAAACCATAAGTTGGTACAAAGCATTTAACCTTCTTCTCATCGACTGTCAAGTCGAAGTTCTTGTCGAAGAACCCCTTTCTATGTAGATAAACATAATCGAATATGTCATTAAGCTTGTTTTCTGCTGGGAAGTACTGTGTTATTCTCTCTCCAGAAGGTAGCTTTATCGCCACTTTGGCTTTATCATTTATTTTTGTTATGTCCAAATTCTTAAAATAATTCAACTTGAAGACGAAATACTCTTTTTGGAGTTTGGCTTTGTTTTTACGTTCCTTCTTTAACCTGTCTTTTTCCAAGGATTTTCTATAACTCAAATCTTGCTGTTTGGCAAATACTTGGTTGAGGAATTTGTCTAGAAGCTCTTTCCTCATTGAAGCTAATTCAGGTTCATATTTCTCGATCTTCTTTGAAAACTTGTTTTGAATGAGGTTATCAATATCAACTTCGGGCGAAATTTCTCCCTGAAGCTTAGTGAGTAGAGAGATTTTTGGTGTATTTTTGACTGGTCCGTCTGGCGTCATAGTAGTCGTTCTGGTTAACGCTAAGAGCCCTAGGAACGGAAATTTAGTTACATTCAAACTGTTGGCGAGCTGGTATGATTCCGGGTTGGTGAGGTCACCTCCCCATATTATAAAGTCTGGGCCATCAAAGTAGGTCCTAAATTTCTTGCTCAGAATTATTTGATTAAACATGGATGATGAAGTTTCATTCTCAGGATTTGTCAAGTACACAAAAAGGAACTTTGCCTTATGTGTAGCCATATATAGTGCCTGCGTGTAACTTCCTTGGAAGAAGGGTGGAAGGTTATTGTCCGCGTTCACAGGGAGGTTCTCTTCAATATCTCTAATGAATTTATTTGATTTATTAGCAGGATCACTGACAACGCCCATGTCTTCTATAACCTGCTCTCTGAAATAGACAACTCTTATAAGTCTCGCTAAAATTGTGAACACGATAAATATGGCAAATATAATCGGTTTCAATAAGAGTTGCTGCATTAGGGCCAACGCCTTGTTCAAGTACAGTAGTAGGCTTTTGGAGTTGAGATAATTTCTTGGACCAGTTTGAACATCTTCACTCGCTTCCAAGGGAAAGTGCCCTGGTATATTTGAAGTAGAATTATTGGGATCCGGGTTTCTAGGGACAGGCTGGTAGCTCAGCAAGAGCCATTGAATCAAATTGGGTGCCATAGTGGGGCGTTGTGAGAATTGATAGAGTGATTCGCGATTAAGTCGGTGAAGAAACATTAGGTTCTTTGCTGGCCACTCAACACTCAAAGAGTAATCCTTAGCTAGTACTTCTGTTGGTAAGAGATATGCCATTAGTGTTGATTGTTAGTCGTCTGGTGCAAGCCTTTGAAATATCATATAGAGAACCCGCCCTTTTACTCATTTCAAAAGATCACAACAGGGTATTCAACTAATCGGACGTTTTGATCTCGCATGATCAGAAGCGGTGCATGCACATACAACTCGAGTACAAAAAAAAGGGTAATGGATAAGTTGTTTGTCTCTTTATGATTCTTGTGAAGAAAAATCAGTAGTAGTCCACTTTTGGAGATAAAGATTAAGGCTTCTAACATTACCTTTAGGTAAATGTTCAATTGAACCTGAACCTTATATCTTCTGCCGCTGGCTTTCCGAAATTTTATTATTTCTTTGGTTGATTCTATTTCAGGACGAATTTGCCACTGGTTTGAGTTACTTTATATTGATTCCTCAGTTGTTTGACATAACATTCCAGCAACTAGTTATACTTAACAAAAGCCTGTGTGGCGTAATGGTTAGCGCATTTGACTTCTAATCAAAAGATTCCGGGTTCGAGTCCCGGCATGGGTTCTTTGTGCGGATTTAGCTCAGTTGGGAGAGCGTCAGACTGAAGTTCACTTCGGTCACAGTTAATCTGAAGGTCCTGTGTTCGATCCACAGAATTCGCATTTTTTTATTTATTGACTCCGGGCATCTTGAAAGAGAAGAGTGGCTAGCTGGTGTACTCTTCCTAAAATACTTGTCTCCTACCTTTGATAAGATGTAATACTTGAAGTACTTACTGAGATTTTTGATACATGAACCGAAACAAGGGGTTGTGTTAAACATCAAAAGAGGATTTCTTTGGCTGCGAAGGAGTTATATTTCTATTGCACAATGTGAAGTTAAGTGAGACAACACATGGGACGAGCAGATTAATGTTTCAATCTGTCAGTCAGCTCTCTTGATTTTCTTTTATTAGAAGGGGAAGAGCGAAAATTCTCATTTACTATCTATACTCCTAAAATGTTCTTTGCATTCTTCAGCAATCCCCTGTGGGACACCAAAAACGGGATTTAATTCAATTGTATTAGTGTCCTCATTTATCTCCTTCGACGTGAACCCGTATGCAAAATGGTCACCAGTGTAGTTACTATTCGAATTTGATGTTAATTCGAAATAGTGTTCTGCAATGCTCAATCCCATGAGTGTGTAATTGGTATGATAGAAGTCCACACGCTTTCCTGGCTTATCAACAAAACCGCCGGACCTCATTTGTGAACAGTTCAAAATGTATATTTTCAAAGCTTCTTTGTTAAAAATTTCCCTTGAGATTAGTGATTCTACTAATGCATATCCAGCACCGATCCAAAAACTGTAGCATGCGTCTACCAATTTATTGGACCTTCCGCTCATACCACCTTCGAGATTAAATTGGCGTAAGGTCAACCAGCGAATTAACTGATCAAGTCTTAAGTTTTCCTCGAATTTTCCTCTCAACTCTAGACCGTTTTTGCAGCCATTTCCCAATAAGAAAAATAAACTTGATAAGGCACAAAATGTATAGCCGCCATGTGCCTCTGTTTCTGGGACACCAGAAAAGCCCCCCTCGTAAGTCTGAGCCGAAAGGATCCAGTTAAGTGTCTTGTCACTTATCGCATCATCCAATACGTTCAAGAGCGAACAAACTACCAACACACAATACGTTGACCTTGTATCCGATTCCCCATTTTCGTGCATTAAGAAAGATCCGTCCTTCTGCTTTAGGCTCAAGAACCACTTGTGTAGATTGTGCCTAAGCTTTTCCAACAAATCGTATTGTTTGAGCGAAATAAGGCATAAAACAGCTGAGTAAGTGGAAGCAACATGGCCCATTTGATTCCTACCCCCTGAAATTCCACCTTTTCCATTGTGAACTATTAAATTTTTTATCTTTTCTGTTGCTAGTGCCACAATTTCATCGTCGAAATGATGGCAAATAAAGTGACCTGCATTGATAAGCCAGTATAACATCCATGAATGGTTTGAATCATATCCAGCATATGCAGAATGTAGAGGAATCGTCAAGGAATCTATAATGTATTCTATGTGGTTCTCAATTTCGAAATGTTGGTTTTCGTGTTTTTGTCCCAGAAGAATATCTTTATAAAGCGACCTTATGACGTTTTCTGTCTTTTCCTGGGAAATAGTAGTTTCAGACACATAAGCATCTTCCACAAGCGATGAAGTTGTGACCATACTCGACACTTGATTGTAAACACAAGGAGAATGAACGTTTTGGAATTGTAGGCTATTCATATCCTGACCAAGAATATTCAAAATATGTTTCATCCTGTCCATGATTTATTGCCGTATTGGGACCTTTCAATGGACTGCGAATATATCTCTTTTCTCAAAGTACATGTTGTCTCTTCGCAAGTTCACAAAAACAGAACTGGTAAATATCTTGAAAATTATGAATTACCAATTGCAGGGTATTCTCTAATTGCCTATTCATTCCAGTGAACCTTAGCAAAATAGGATTAGAGTCTTTGGTTATAATACAAGAATTTTGAAAAGACACGACTTCCCTCGATCAGGGCCGAAGTACGATTCGATTCAAAGAATTTATTGAAGTCGGCACACCAGTAAGAAGCTTGAAGGCAACGCTACTACTGTTAATTTTTGTAGTAACATCTCGCCAAGATCGAATTTTGTCACATCCGAAATGTTTATGATTTTATTGCAGAATTCACAATATTGTAGATTTTCACTCAAAGATAAGTCAATAATCATATTCATAATCATAATCGTTGATCATTATAGTACATAATCTAACAAATATTTTGCTATGGTTTCATAACAAACTATATACTGGTCAAAATTTTGACACATAGAAATTCTCTGCGTTCTCTGGTATTGTATAGATTTGTATACGAGATCTACATCCCCGAACGCATCAAACTTCTCTTCCTTAGCAGAGCAATTCCTTGGACAGCCCTTCAAATTGTCGATAATCAGATCAATGGCTATGAAGCAACCAGTTCTACCGCAGCCCGCTGAACAGTGAACCAAACATTGATTTCCCAAGTGTGAATCTTCAATCAACCTGTTTTTGAAATTAATGAAATTGAGCAACGTTACAATATCAGGCACGCCGAAATCTGGCCAGGTTATGAATTCCAAATGGTAAACTATGATCGACTGTTTGGAGCCGTTGAGTTTTTTCGTAACATGGAGTTTTCTGAAATTGAAGGATTCGTGGTGCTCAATGGCAACATTTGTTATAGTGATATTATCCAAAGTCTGGTCATTGAAATAACTCTTTTGAAAATTAGCTTGACCATCTAGACAGACTATGAGTCTTAAATCGCTGTTCCAAACTAACTTCCAAAAATCTTTGAAAGTGGAATACAATGGATTCTGCGTAGCAATATATTTGAACTCAGAAATTTTTGGATATTGAATGTTGCTCCCGTTGAAATAGTCATCCATAGCTGGGTTATCGAAAATTTTATTGGGACTGTTACAGATATGTGGGGATTGGGTCAATCTAACTCTCGAATGCTCGTAAGGCCAAATGTTGTTATACCTATTTTTGTAACCGAATTCAATACCCTCTGGAATTCTATAATTGATGTCGTCACAGTGTGGGCAAGGGGTCGATGGGGAGCAAAAATTAGAGTGATTTTCTGTGTCAAAGTCATTTGTTATTGCTAGATTCAACCTCACTTGTTCGACTTGCTCGATTTTACTGAACTTCTTATACAAAGTTTCTATGATCCTTGAATTTTCTAAGATATTTCCGTTTTCGTTCAACAATATCAATTTTAACCAAATTGGTAATTGGTCCAACTTTTCATTTTGGGGCAATCGAAACGTGTAGTTGTAGTTTCTGATTTCTTCCTTGCCGACAATGGATTTAGTGTCCAACCTTGGAACATTATTCTTGAGCGATGAAAGAAACTTCTGGTTTGATGGTGTGGACGAGGGCAATTGAAAACCTGAAAGTACTGTAGGGGGGCCCACAGTATAATTAAGATGCAGTTTATTCGAATTATTAGTGGTAAAGCTCCTGTGGTCTTGAGGGCTAAGAACTGGTGACTCGAATTCTATCAAATCAGACTTTTTGTCAACATTATCTATTCCCTCATAGAGATACCATAAACCAAAGTTACTGTTGTAAGACGAAAACTTTAGAATTGTATGGTACAAGCTGTAACTTATCAAGTCACCGGGATTTGAGTCTATGAAAAGGACGTTTGCGTTGGATGACAATAATTTTTCGGAAATAGCCGGAGGGACATTGAACGTGGACAAGATATTAGGTAGTTTATATGAAGCACGCTTTAGCAATGTAGATGGGATGCAAATATTGATAGAACTTTTAAGTTTGATATGCATGAAGTGGTTGAATGAGCGAACATCTATGATGATCGGAGCATGGCTTCTAATGAAACTTCCCAACTCATCGTTATGTATTTTGTTTACCGGAACATCCCGAGATTTGAACTTGGCATTTGTCGGACTTTTCAGTGAAACCGGCGACTTCAAAACTGGTGACTTCAGAAGCGATGACGATATGCTGAGCTTGTCCGGTGACAAAAATGATGGAGTGGAACTGTTAGAATTAAAAGGATTCGAGGCCCATGACAGAAGGGAAGAAGTGGGGGAAAATTGCGGGTGAGAAGGCTGGGGTGCAAACTTCAGAATCAGGAGATTGGACACAGAGATCGCTGGAGGTTTCTTGCTCTTCTTCTCTGAATTATAGATCGTCGACATAAAATAGTAATATGCTGGGATAAAACTTCTGCCAAGTTAAAGTTATTGGGGAATCGCCGAAACGAGGAACGCAGGACAGTTATGAATTAGGGACAGTAAATAGCGTAAGCACTAAAGCAGAGATTTTGATGGAAGGAGGACAGCCTTTGAACTAATCCCGTCAACGCTAGGAACACTTTGTACTGAAAACTTGCGGGCCCTTTTATATCACCTCTTTTGGAAGCAGATGTAAGTTACACAAATGCAAATGACGTCACGGGAAATAATACCGCGGCCAAGTTGTTCTAGAAGTGTCATTCGGTGCGGCTACTTTAGGACAATCAAGGGCTCAAATTCATGAACAGATCAGGTTATGTAGTTGGGAGGCGAGATACTTATTTATTGTAGTGTAGGAGGCTGGAGACAGAAAAGAAAAGAAGGAAAGAAGATTACTATGAACCGACACGCTGTGGTAAATCAAACAAAAAATCCTAGTGTCCGTAGGTTGTATACTGGCTCACAAATTGGATCTGGATATACAGAATGAGTAGTAAACCTCTCTCTGGTGAATATATCAAGCAACTCGAAGTACTCAGGGTTTTCTGAAAGGACCACGGAACCCCAGGTAATTGAGCTTATTTTGATGTCTGATTATTCTGGTACCTGAACCTCAGGTCTTCGATGACATCAACGTCGCGGCTGTTCTAATTCTGGCTTTGTTGTAAATGTTTCTATATATAGCCGTTAACAACTCTAAAATCAGTTATTCTGCTTCGTAAAGTCGAGGTCACAACTAATCCTGCACTCCACAAATTATCAAACATACATAAGAATGTTACAAACAGCTTACGTATATACCCGTGTAATGTCACGTTATTATTATTTTAACATCCCCTAGCTTGTATCCTTTTTACTTTAACAGTTCAATAGCCAACACAGTTCGTTGATTTGGTGCTAATAGTGTTTAGCCATCGCTACAGTCAACATGAGAGAGCCATCTGCCATGAGTAATGTCGCAAACTCAAATTCCAAAGTTCTATTGTGAGTGACACCAACTTGGTCATAAATAGTGCTTCAAATGCCCATAAGTGTTTGTGGACTGTGTTTTATGTCCGTAGTTCTTATTCGTATAGTTGGCATACCCTTCAGTAAACTGTTTATTCGTTAAATTAAACTACGCTCATATAAACTTCCGATTTTTCGAGTTTAAAACGAATTCGCCATTATGTTGAGAAGTTTGTGACAAAAATAAACTTAGTTGGATTAGAGAACCGTGAAATACACGCTGTCGCACACAGTACATACTTTCAAACGGGAGAGACAGCCAAAACCAAAAAGACTTCGCACCTCTATTAACAAGATAATGTCGCTGCGACATTTGGAATTCTCTGCTGGGGGTTCTTGAATTCGTCCCCAGTAAGGCCTAAAATTCGCTGAATGAATTGATAACATCGTAGATTAAGATACAGAATTCTCCAATCTTTTTTATAGAATAGTTGTCCAAAGATTAGTAAAATCACTTTTTGAAAGTTTCAATTTGTGTAACCATTCTTAATAGTTCACTCATCTTAGATAAGAAATTCCCTTTATAAAATTATGTAGACGCACCGCTATTAGTGCTGAATTCTCGCCATAAAATTTGTATATTCCCTCGCTAAATTTCTCCAATTCGTACCATCCTCTCACAAAATTCGCACCAAGAAAATCCAGATTTCGTTTCCCAAAAAACCCAGCTGTGGAATATGCGAATTAAGGGGATTATTCTCCCCAGAGCTCATCCCTATTGAGCAATTCTGGTAACTTATGAAGGACAGACTCAAACGTGAAAAGATTTTGAATAAGGGAGCATTAACTCAGAGAATCACTGAGGCTGCAAATTCTATGCCTCTTGAATGTATGCAAAATTCTATTCAGCACTCAGTCAATTGCTTCTCTACGTGCTTAGAGAAAGCTCCTTTCTGAATAAGTATTCTACGAATTCTCTAAATGAATTTGTAATATTCAATTGTCGAATTGTCTTTTATTGAAAGACGAACTTTTACTACTGGAAGTACGCATTGATTTTGTTTTCCAAAGCGACCTTTTTATTTTTCTTCCCGCGAATTTTGCTACGAAGTTAGCGAATTCTCATTTAAAAATCTCTAACACATATTTTTTATATAGTGAATATACAATTTTATAAATTTGTTTTGATAAACCTCTATTGCACGTATGTGACTTTCATGGAAGTGGCCTCCGAATTTTTGGAATCGAATTAGGTAATTCTCCCCCTCGTGATAGCGAATTTTAACGCACACCCAAACGAATTTTTGGTGTGAGTTGGCGACATCCAGGTAGTACAGGTGTGAAATCTACTTGGTGTTTACTGGATTACAGTGAACATCAAATGTAATACGCACCCTTACTGTCTGGATGTCGCAAACTTCACAACTCAGTTTTCGCCTGAGTACAGTAGACAATAGCATCACCCTTTTGACAGTTGTGATGTGGCCAAATTTTGAAATTACCCCGTTTATTAGTGTGATTGTATAATTTAGCCAGCTTTGATTTAGTTCTGGGTTTATGGCATTAACTGCTGGAGTCAACGTCATAAGTCCATAAAACACTACCGCCACAGTTCGTGCCACTGTGACCCACTAATCCGTAGTCGCTGGCACGTTTAGTAAGTATTTGTGTTATAGACAACGTGTTATTGGTTTCATCCGTTGAACGGTTGGCCAGGCTAATGTTGAAATATTCATCGTCGATATCCTGACTAGCTGGATTAACTTTATCAATTCCGTATGTCCAATGGGTTCTGTCTCTTGTACAATTCCATAGTAAATTATCGTCGTTAATGAAGTCAATAGATTTCTGGTCAATTCTTTCGATGAATATGGCATATTCATCCATAATTGATATTTTAAACTTCGACGACTATGTGCCGAGGCATTCGATAAATGTTTGTAAGTTGTTTTGGGCAATAGTTGCAGTGACTAGTGCTAAGTTAATTAAGAGTAGTTTAACTAATATGTTGAATTTCATGGTTACTTGCTCCGCGCTTCATAAAATGTAAGATTCGTTTTATATCTTATAAGTTCAACTTCGCTATCAGAAATGAGAAATATGAGTTCTTGAATTTCAAGATCTCACAGACAAAGAATATGGAAGCCACACTATATGAATGAAGAACGGACAAGAAAATTCATAATTCGTATCTCCACTATATTAATTGTATGAATCTCAAAAGTTCAAAATTCGTTATCTGAGATGAGTGAATTCGAGTAATTCACAGCGTGTTCGATGCAGTTTCTTATTCATTGAAGAGGTGTAGAAATTGCAGCCTCAATGATTCTCTGTAGCTCGATTTTTGGGAAGCGAATTGAGCTTTTTTGGCGCAATTTTACTACAACAGTCTTACGATTTCAAGAGATTCAGGGAGAGTACAGTTGCTTCCACAAGACTTCGGGGCATCCCATATGCGATTTTTTTAATTTCCATAGAAGTAATCCATTGATTAACAGAAGCTAAATATTATTGGTGGACAAGACGAATTCGAAGTTCTCATGGAGTGACTTCTCAATTTTATCGTCTCATCATAATCCAGCTTCAAGATTTCTATACATCTATTGCCGTCTTTCGAAAACTCGTTCTACGAATTTTGGATGTTACTTGTAGCGAATTTTGAGAACCCTGTAAGAGTAATCAAAATGTCGTTCCGACAAAACCTTGTTAGTAGAGGTGCCTATTCTTGATTTTAAACTGTGCGTAAATCAGGAATTGAAACTTTAACAAGAAAAACTGAAATATACGTATTTGTAGAGTCACACCTTCCAATCATATTGAAGGTGGTTTGCACAATGCTAAGTAAAAGCATGTTATATTCGAGTGGTTTTGAATATACTCAACGAACTACGCGTGTTCCTGCCCATGTTCAAATACTTTTCTCTCTAAACTCTCTTCAAAGGCGTCAGAATTACACAATGAGGTAGTAGAACCAGAGAGAAGCCGAAAGATATGAGCGGTGTCTATAAGCAAAAATAATTCTATGTAAATCAGAAACCGATAGATGCCAGCGTTGTAGATGACAAAGCCGGCATCCTTACAAGCGGGAGCTACGGTTTAGTTGACATGTGAGACAAGTTTACGCAGATAGATGCGAGAAAGAAACGTTTCAAGGCGATATCTGGTTAATACCAAGTGATGATGTGATTAGGGATGACTATGTGAGAGAAAGACCCAAGGGTTTATGATGCCAGTTGACAATAAGGGGTGCCAAGAGTTCCGGTGGTTGTCCTGCAAGGTATTTCCCTTTTTTTCCTGACTTTTATATACAAATACGATGTTTTTTGAGCTTTGGAGTTTATATGCATATACCTGGAATCATATCGAGGTGGAAGTGAAATTGTGTTCTGGAGAGATGTCTTATAGTAGCAGTTTTCGGAACAAACTTCAACTATTTGCTTTATGCTCTTGTTAAAAGAATTTCATTATCATTATATCTTTGGAAAATGCCGAGAAACATGATTGAGATGCTTCCCGCCTCTGACTCGACTTTCGAGTCTTAAACAAGAACACCAAAAATAGGCGACAGACTTGGTGCATCAAGGAGATCTTTATCTTTCACGACATTCAGCTTTCACGACAAACCCTTAAGAGCAAACTTTGTCTTTTCATCCCAAACAAATTTAGTTCAAGAGTGAATACAAGTGTACATGCATAATATATTAGATGGCAATTCTAAAGTTTCAAAACTTTCATAAATAACTACTTCGGAGGAAGTGTAGCTGTCTCAGATTACCTCTCTAATTTAAGGACTGCCACTGCTTGAATGTTCATATGATTCATTCAATAAATCTGTGTTGGAAGGGTTCCAGGCAGCTGAAGGCATAGATAAGCCAGCTTCGTTCTTACGTTCTCTCTCAAATTCTCTCCATCTCTTCATGACAATTTGTGATGAGTCAAACACACCTTCACTATCCCCATGTGCTCCCTTATCACCTCCACCGACTTTCCTTGTCTCTCCCCAACTGAAATCATCGAATTTCCAGTAAGCATAAGATGGCAACACAAAGTTCCACACTGGTAAGGCAAATAAATAAATGAAAAAGTATCCAACATATTGAAGGGAGGAAACTGTAAGCACAATCAACAATGCTGGCAAACCGAAAATCAATCCCAACAAGACCAACGACATAACCGGAGTCGGCTTCGAGACGATAGCGACAACAATCACATAAATGGTAAAACAAAGAGCTGCTGGTAAGACCAACGTACCCACTAATTCGATGAAAATAACAAATTGCATAGAAAAACAGAATGTACCGCATAAATCTTTGACCAACACCAATTCCATCAAATTATGAACAGTAGAATTGATCCATCGTCTTCTTTGGGATAATAGGACCTTGAATTTATCTGGAACGACGGTTCTACAAACAGCTTTGGGTAAAAACATTTGCTTCCTCTTGGGGAATGTTCTCAACATCAATGAAGATAGATAACGATCTTCACCTAGCAATAACAAATTTTTCTTGTGCAATGTGTCAGTAACATTGTCGGAATATCTTTCCACAATATCGGGATTAGACAAGATAGGAACCCAGTAGCCATCGGACCCCTTAGGAGTCTTGATTCTATACATACAGAAACAACCTGGTAAACAAGTGACACCACCGAAAACACTCTCAAAAGCTTTAGCTTGATGATGTGAAATGTAATACTCAAACACTTGAATCAATGTGACCCAGCTGGTATTTTTATTTTCGATTTTAGTCTCTCCACACATACCCATAATCATCGGATCTTTTACCATTTCAGCGACCATATGAGTCAACGAGTGATGGTGGACTTTGGTATCGGCGTCTACCATCAAAACAATCTCATAATATTCCGCCATTAGACCTGTAATTTGCCATATCGTTTCCAACATCTGGAATTCTAAACTGGTCATTCTCTCATCAAACATCACCTTTTGTAAGAAAGACATCAAAATGATCTGAGAGTCTCTTTTACCTCTGTTACCTGGCTTGGGCAAATTAGCTTCTTCAGGAGTACCACATTTCACAACACATATGATTGGAACTCTCTGTTGGTTTTCAACAGGAACAGTTGAGTCATCATATTTATAGAATCCACCATATACCTTAGCCATATTATGACGCTTGGAGCCCTTGGCAACAGCAACGTACGAATATGGCTTGACATTCTCAGGTTCAATAACGAAGTCGGTCATCATACTCAATGTAATTTCAGGAGTTGTCAAGTCATTACCAGACCCTTTGATCAAACCATCACAGATTATAACAATTAGCTTATGTGAATTAGGGAATGAGGTAGTGGCGAGAGAATCCAAAGTAACTCTCATACCTTCTTCGTCTTCAGAATAACACGTTACCAATAGCATGGTATGTGCCAAAGGCAACCCATATGGTTGATATTCAACAGGTGGTTGAGGAACAACGTCCGGGTGAATAATATCAGGAGACAAACCTTGTACTGCGTTGGTCTCTTCGATATCAAAAGGGTTGATCATGGACTGCCTGTTTAGCATGTCAGACGAGGAATTGAAAGTTTCATTCAAGAACATTGTCGACTGTCTTTTATGGGCATTTCTACGTTGATTATTATTCTTGTTACCCAAAAGGTAGTTTTGAGTACCCATAGTAGTGTATTTGAAATTTTTTGATAATTTGTCGCTGTTAACATAGTACTGAGACAACTCATTAGCAGCCAAGGATAACCTCTTATTGAAGACAGATTGTCTGTTCGTCTTGTAATTAGCTCTCATCTTTTGTGGCACAACAAGCAAGTTATTATCAGCGCCTTCATCAACCCAATGGTCCAAGTCTTTAGTCACTTCATTAATACTTTTGTTATTGTCCAAGTTCGGAGCACCTTGGTGGATAGACATGAACCATTTGAAATAACACGCCATCAAAAATTTTACAAACACGACAGATAAAATAAAAACCAAGGAAACATACAACACAACTTGTGAAGCAAGACAACCAATGGTGTCTGAGTCAATGGTACCAACCTTGATAATTTCAGTTAGACATCTGGCAGCATGTCTTTCGTCACTATTGGAAAGGACAACGGAAACATCATGACCCCGGTATGCCTTTTCATCCCTCAATTTATTGAACAAATCCGGGTATTCTAAATCATCAGTCTGAATCCAGTTGATCAAATCCAAATCTAATACATTACCAGAATAGACGACCAAATTTCTTGAGCTGTTTTTTATATCATCCCAAGTAAAATATACGTCACCACCTATCTTCAAATCATAATAAGCCCTTCTAGCGTCCGTACTAGTGTGACATGCCCATCCCTTGTAATAATCAGTGGTGAAGTTGGGTTTGGAGGATCCATCTTGGTTTAATAACTTGCATGGCATATACCAAGCCACTTCTCCATCATCATTCTTTGGGATGGAACAGTTGTCTCTTGGCTTGATCAAATTCTTGCAATTACCATTAACATTTTGGAATAAGAAGGTGGCATCCATTCCACCAGCATTGACAGGAGGATACAACACATTAGTACCAGCATCAATACCAGCAGCAGCTGGATGCTGAGACTTTGTCAAGTCGAAAGATCTTCCATTGATGATCAAGTTTCCATTACTAACTTCATTAATTTTCGTCTTGACTTGCTGGGTCGAACAAACAGTTTTAGTGAAACCAAAAGTCAAGTAGGCAACAAACGCCGCAATATATAAGATACAAGTAATCAACCCTATTTTTTCTCTCCAAGCAAACTGCCTGTCCTTTGTTTTCAAACCAAAGAGACTTAGTAAGGGGCCAGGAGCCCAGAACGTGACAATATAACAATAGATCTTCCAGAAATAAATATTATGCTCATTAGAAGCATTTTGTTGACTTGACAGTCTTCTGTTTACAGAATTTTTCCTTATCACGTTACTTTTCAGTGGGGAATAAGAATCCAACTCGTCGTTCAATCCAAACATTTCCGTCCCTCTTTTAGGAGAGGAAGGACTGGATTTCACCTCATCTTGAAAATCCATCAAAGGAATATCTTCTGCGTCATTTGCTGGGCCTTGAGATCTCACGGTTCTATAACTATGATGGCTGTTCCTTGGGTTGTATGTAGGATCAGAATTTGACACCTGTGGGTCCAAACCAGTGGAGGACGGTTGGATTCTAAGATGATCAGCCTGTTGACTAGCTACTTGAGTGTAGTGATAGTGAGGATGACTTGGGTCCAACCGTTGTCTTTCTGGTTTGACCAAACTTCTTTTCCTCCCTAGTTCACCAGACTCGGGATCAAATTCTTGATACTTTCGAAGGCCTGGAGTGTTGTTGTAGGACATGTAACTTGAAGCGTACGTACAATGGAAAAGACTATTCGACCGGAGTCAGATTATTCGAAATTCTCGATATAGAATTCAAGTTTGGGACAAGATGAATGTGCAATTGAACGGGTGATCTGTATCACGGAAACAAGATGACCAGTTAACGATCGGATTTTTTAAGATGCTAAGTAGAAGCTCGTGGTTAAAATTAGCGTCTTCAAATCTGAAATCAAAACAAACTAGAAAAATTCTTCTGGTTTTTACACGGCAGGCAATTCATATTCTCGCCTTTATTAGGTTTACTGCGCGTTCTTTCTTTTGCCGGTTGAGGTGACAAAATCGTGTGGATAGAAAAAGGAGGGTTGCAAAACCAAAGGGGAAATTGAGAGAAGTTTTCAGTAGAGTATAGGAGATATATCTCACATCAAGAGCACTTCAGGTAAATTAGTCTAATTCAGCGTTGTATTTTTCGCAAGTTAATTCGTAAATGGAATCTATCTGCCTGGCTCCACGGGAACATAAAACTGTCGGTAGCCTTCAGAACAATACAGTTGATATGTTAATAATCTCTCAATTTTTTTTTGAAAGATTTCAATTCCTCGACATATACTGTCGTCTACTTACTTTTCCTAATTACGTTATACTCGGTTAAGCTTGAGTAGGATGCTTTGTATGAACTCTTCGATCTCTCGGAGGCCATTCATGTAAGGAGTGAGCTTGATCAATAATAACCCTAAACTCTTAATGTGGGCGTCAGCTTCGTGTGAAGCGAGATATTCATCCAAGCCTTTCAAAAGGAATAATAACTCGTTAGTTTGCAAACGAGAAATAGGTTGTTTGTAAACTATTCGTTTCTCTTCAATCAATTGACGCAAAGAAAATGCAGTACGAGCTACGAAATAGTTTACACTAGTCTTAAACTTTGGATCACTGATTCCCATGAGCCGAATGAGTTCTTTGAGACATACCATCTTGATCTTATTATGGCGATACAACTGCCTCTGTTTTGTGCTACCATACGAATCACTAAAATTGTAATGAGTAAGACTTTGAATAACACAATCAATTGATTTACTCTCAACCAATTCTGTTTCGAGTTCAGATTTTTGGTATAGATAAGACGTGTCGTGAACTTGTTTCAAAAAGTCATCAATGACCTTTGGGTCTTTCATATGCGGTAGAATGAGTTCCGTTATCAGGAGATACTGCTCCGTTTCAATTCCTTCATGGTCTTTGTGGTTTGTCTTGAAACAAATCATGATCGACCTGAGAAACGTTTCCCAAATTTCTCTGTTCAAATAATCATCAAATTTTACGAGAATTTTAACAATTTCAATGTAAACCCGGTTACTTTTAACCCACAAAGGCGCTCTCGGATCACTACCAACTGATTTATTTTCAACAAGATCCAAAAGAGAGTTAAGCAACTTTAGAGTAGTTCCATTCTCAATTAGTACAGTATGGTCGTTCACCTCCTGAAGTAAAACTTGGATCAAGTCGAATGACAAATTACCTACACTTATAAATGTGGGCAACTTGAACTTTGACTTCAAATTTGAATTGCTTAACTTACTTTCGATTTTTTCTCTGACTTTGAACTGATACAACAAAAGATTACTCAATTCTCTCACCAAAAGAGATTTGATCACGTCATCATCAGACCCTATCAATTTTATGTTTTCAAAAACCTTTGACTGTAATGTAGTCGGTTGCCTGTCGTCCAGTCTATTGAGGATGATTGGATATCTCAAGCACTTGGTGAAAAAATTAATGATCCGTTGAACTGTAGACTCATCTTGATATGGACGTATCTTGGGATATAACAACGGGAAGCAATACAAAAGATTTTGCAAACATTCGATGTATTGATCTGGGTTAACAAAGTCGTAGTCAATATCAAAATTTATCCAAAACTCGAAGAATTTCTTGTAAGTCTGGTCATCATCTGTCGAGATGTTCAAAAGATCGTTGAGTTTTGATAACGCGACGATGTTGATCTCTACCTGCTTTAAATTGGTCAAATTGCCAATATATTCGATCAACATTGACCAGAACTGAATGGAGAAATGACTATTGAACTTGCGATAAACAGAACTCATACCATTCAACTTCAACACAACGGTTTCTTTTAATTCGTGAGTTCCCAAGCCATCTACAACGAAAATCTCTGAGAAAATTGTGTTCAACATCATTTTCCAATCGTTTGAATCGAACAAAGAACCATGGATATCCACAATCTCAAAGAATGTTTGTAATGACCCATCTCTTACTTGGGCCCTCTCGTCACCAGACAAATGAACCAAATTCAAAAGCAAATAAATATCTAAGATTTTGAACAACACGATATTCTCATGTTCAGAATGAGTATCAATATAATTGACGATATCCTTCCCAGTAAGCTCAGATGTTTTGACTTTATGGTTGGGTTGATCGCTTTTTGTTAACCGGCTTTTGATATTGTCACTGATCAACCAGAAGTAACTAATAGAACTGAAGGAAATGTTCAAGTCGTTAGTCTGCAGGCAGAAGCTGAACAACGTATCAATGAGCACTCTAAACTTGGTAATTGGTAAAATCACAATGAACTCATTCAAGATTAATTTAAGGGAATTGAAAGATGAATCGAGGAGCATATTAAACTTTTCAACTATGCTGTCATTAACTGTGTCGTGTAGCTCATCACGCATAAATTCGAATGGACTACTGATGATTTTAAAGATGATATTCCATGACTTTTCAGCGGTCAAATTTTTGTTATAATTCTCTATCAATCCACTCAAAGTATTCAAAATGGTCAAATGTATTTCGATTTTATTGTTAATAAGAAGGAACTCATTCGACTTCTCCTTCTTTAATTCGATAAGTAATCTGTTCAATCCCCCAAGGGTGACCTCGCTGATCTTGTTGAATATTTCAGGATCATCAATCAGAGCGCCTTCAATCGTTAAATTTTTGATAATATCGTTGTACTTTTTGACAACGAAAGCTCTGAAATTGAAACTGACGCCCTTCTGTTTAGTAATTCCATACTTTACAAATAATCGGCTCACAATATCGAAGTTTTCTTCATGACTGATTAAAAATTTAACCGGGCTAAACTTGCAAATATTGTATAGTTCGTTGATGAGAAAAGCTTTGTTATAAGGACAGGCAGTAACCTGACCATAACGTTTTTGGTCATCAACAGTTTGGTCAAACTCCTGTTCGAAAAGTTCTATCAAGGAGTTCAAGAGATCCTTGTAACTCTTGATGGGGTAATCATTGATACTATTGTAGAATTTTTCCATTGAATTTGTAATACTCGCCATCTCTTGCTGGTTCAATTTTGCGGAGGTATTCTCTTCTGGTTTACTCCAAACATTAAATTCATCAGGACCATTGATAAAAAAATCACACCATTGAAAGGTAATCCAAATTATCTTCCAGGACTCATCTAAAGTTGATCCTAATGAAATCGCTAGATTAACAAGAGCTCTAAAACAAGTGATATGCCTTGTGTTGAAAGTTGAAAGGTATTTATGGGGTAATTCATTTGAGCTCTTATTATCTGTATGAGTGTCGCTTGTCAATGATTCAACAATAGATTCTCCTATCGCAAAAAGCGTTTTTCCTTTATCCTGTAACCTGGAACTTCTTTCGTTTTTTTGGTCCACAACCTCTGGTTCTTGTTTAACTATCGACTCTGCTAATATGATAAGCAAACTATCTCTGAGCTCGTTCAATCCCAATAGACCTGCTGTGTGTGTGTACTTTTGCAAAGATCTAATCAAGACATGGAAATGATCACTATCCATCAACGAATGGATAAAATACCGAAGCAATGACGAAATGTTCGGGTAAGTCAACGAGATCATATTATTTATAAATTCTATTCCATCCTCCAACTTGGTAGCACCTTCTTCGTTAGACAACGATTGGACAAACTTGGCGATACCATCAGTAAATCCAAGTAGAATATTGAACACCAAATAAATTGAGTAAGTTGAAGGAACGTTTGTAGGCCCTTCGTATTTATCCAAGGAATCCAAAATGGAGATTTTAATAGTCGAATTCTGTTTCAGAAGATGCTCTGTAGAATGAGGAAGGGGAACCTTTAAAGAGTTTGTTAGAAGAGACGGATGACCTTGTAAATAAGCTGAAAGAATGGACAATAATTCCTGTACCACGTTCTTTTTTTTTTGATCTTGGTCATATAGCTCAAAAATTGATCTTATTGTATCGAAGTTAGACGATAGCGTTTTCAATACTTCCAAAACGGCCAACTTTTCCCATTCGAAGCTGTCGTTATTCAATAAAATATGATTCAAGATGCTGAGAACAATTTCTCCTTCTATAATCAAATTGTTCAATTGGGAACACAATAGTACTTGTATGATTCTCATTGTTCTGATTATTAAAGGGAAACTACCACCGTTGTTATTTATGAGTCTGAGCAAAGAGGGAATCAATTTGATCCTCAAAAGATACGACAACTCTACATGTTGCTTGAATAAATGATTGTCATTGGATATTATCCCCTCGATAATCTCCAATATAGAACTCAATTTCACGTTAACCAAATCTTTGAAGTACTCTGGTTTGTCATTATTTACAAGTTTGCACAAATCCTGAAAGATTAGGTATCCTTCATAAGATAAGTCATCCACAGTTATGTCCTCTCCATTGTCTACACGAACATGCTTTGTTAATTCTTTGTCGCTCAAGTCCACTGGTATTAAATCGTAAACACCAGTAAAAAGCTGTTGCAAGGTCGCGGAAGCTGTGTTGATCACCACAGTAGACTTGTTATTAGACGTCAAGCTAGAACAGATGCTTAACAACTCAATCAACAGCCCACCTCTAATGTATGGACCATAGTTCTGTAATAAAGTCGGCAAACACTGAAGTATTCTTAATTGAATATCGATTGCCAAATGAGTAGCCTCGAATAAAGCCTTCAACACCTCCTCGCAGTCTTTCGGATCAACTGCCCGGGAAAGTGCCAACTTGTGAATAGCAGGTACCCCCAAGTTGGCGAACCTGACATTACCGGTCTTGCAGGAGGCCAAGAACGGTAGTATGACTTTGGTTTTGTCTTGAGAAGACAAGCTTTGAATTGGAAGATTTGACGGCAGTTTAGAAATCGTATTCAATGCCGACTCACATGCCAGCCGTACTTCAGCATTGCGTCTTTTAGACTCGGTCAACAAGTTCGAAAGATCGGCTGATACGTGTTGAACAGTTGTCATACTAAACAGTTAATCGAAAGTACCATAAAATGTTCGCGGTAAATAGCGGAGCAAATTCGCAAGCTACAAACCTATCGACTTGGCATTTGAGCATTTCTAACTTAGATGGCTTTTTAAGTCGACACAAACACGAACGAGGGAACGTAAAGATTGACAGTTCCTTCGCCCGAAAAAACAAAAAAACAAAAATAACTACAGAACCGTCATGGGAAAATGGATAATCCGAATCCCGAACGTCTCGGAAAAATAGCGCCATTTTGAGCAGTGGGACGATTCTTATTTTTTGCCCTTGCGTCATTTACGTCAACTCAGGAACACATCTCCTACTGAAGCAGACTCCTCTCGAAAAAGAGTGGGCTCTTCAACTAAGAGATTGACCGTCAGACTTTGGCAAATGGTCAGCCATCGACCAATGAACTGAGCAGTGAATACTGATTTCATTGTCAAAAATAGAAGCTCTCTGTGTAGGTAATGTTAGCTAATACATCTAGTTTGTGAAATGCCTCGTTAAGTTGAAAAAACAAACCGGGACGAAAGGATTGTTTACCCGAATGCGACAGCCATAAGTGCTTCAATTTCTTTTTCATTGTTCTACTTCAACGTTGGAATTTTGTCTCAAAATCTTTTTGCAGTCAATCGTAAAATGTAAATTTGATTTATTCTATAACACGTTTCACATCATTTTGCCCAATGGGCTCATATACCAAGGTCTATACATTGTCTAAAAAGGGAAGGCCGACTCCATTTTGTAGCTTTGCAACTTGTGCTTTCAAACCCTCATTTTCAAGCGTTGTCTTCAACTGATTTTGCTGCAAAAATTCAATGTACTCAATAGCCTTATCTAGAATTAATGACTTATTGAGTTTTTTATTTTTCTCTATGGAACCCACCACCAGATTGGTATTCGTCTTAAAGCCTGTTTCTTCTGCTGCAACTGACGGAATAAGCCTTTGCAAGCTTTCAATTTTAGTGTTGATATTGATTCTGTACTTCTTCTCAATTATATTGTGTGCAGCCTTTTGGCTTTGAGTTAGTTTTTTCCTTGGAGCTCTTTTCTTCGAACTCTTCTTTGTCTTTACTTTGAGAGAGCTCTCTTGATGGTCTCCGCCATAACACGGAGAAGACGAAGTTGAAGAGGAAGTAGATTTCACTGAGTTATCGGAATGCTCACAGTTACCGTCCATACTCCCCATAAGCTTCTCATTAACAGAATCCAAGTTAAGTTTCATATCATCCCACAGCTCGACCGGCGAGCTGGATGGGTTTGTAGAAACATAAGAAATGCTGTTTGAGAAAAATTGGTCCAATTGATTATTCTCAAATGTGGAATACTGTTGAACTTCGGTATCCGAACATTCCTCAGATTTGATGAAAGCCATCCAGTCTTCGCTTTCAGGAGGAGACAACGATTGAAAGTTGAAACTATTCATTAGTAGTTATTGATTATGAGTTGGCAGCTTTGACGGGGAAAGAGTGTGTTTATATATACGAGGCCAAAATGAAATTGGGTAGAAACTTGAGGAACACTTTACAGATTGGCCCGTTTGATAACATCCGATCATTCGGTCGTAATTGATCACCTTATTCGACCGAAAAAGGATATGCACGTTCGCAGATTAGCATCCAACGAAATTATCCGCTTGGTTAAGGTTTCGAGCGTGTGGAAAACAGAATTTATCACCTGGTCTTAGATACTATTCTCTGTGTATGCAGTCTGTACATGAAAGTAACAGGAATAACACAGGAGCGTTGCATATTCATTAAAGAGATCCCTAAAATTTCCGGCCAACGCCCTTTGCTCTAAACTCCGTAAAATCGATGCCCCCAAGAATGAAAGTCAGTCTTGAAGGAGACTAAATATAACTATTATAGTTTTTTATGAGGAAGATACAAAATCGGGTACTGTATAGAGGAAAAAAATCGGAGATGGATGAGCCGTTAAAAGATGGCACGTTCAATCGGAAAACGGCTCTCTGTAAAGCTCTACTCAGAGCTTTTTACTCTTGGATTCAACCCTCGATTCGCTTTTTCATCCAGTGGTGCATCTATTTTTGTACCTTATTGCTTTATATCATGTTTTGCCGCCCCCCCCGAAACGCAGATTCATGATACGGCTTTTGATTAAGGGGACAGAACAAGTAATGCTCATGTATACTGCACTAAACATCCTGTTAATAAGCTAATTTCTCATTATACTTCTCCCCAACGATGGCCAGGGCTGCTAGTATCAATAAATAACTCCATCTCAGCTCAATGAGGATGAGGTCAAGTATTCATCGCCGCTCAAGCTATCAGGAAACTTGCAGCTTAAACTGTGGGCTATGTCACTAAGATGAAATCTAGAGAATTATACGATTTGTAATTTTGGCTCTCGGAATGGCTCTAGCTCTCTTCACGAAGCTTCTTCGATAGTATGCAGTGCTTTGGTATCATTTATCTAAGCTGAACCGAGAGAAACAATGAGACTATTTGACCAAGATCTATACCGTGTTATTTGTCTGAAGGTCAAGCTACTGTTACTTCAGAATCGATATGTTATTCTCCCTTATGACTCGCCAATACTACAGCCCGCAGTCAAAAGCGTTTCAACTCCATCGTGCTTCCACACGCCCTCTAGTCGCGCATGTTTGGAATTTTCAAACATTAACTCTTCAGAGTGGAACTATGGACAGGTACAGTGGCAAGATAGATACGTCCAACAGGATACGACTCCTCACTGCTGGCGTAGTAATCAGCGTTATATTTCTAGTGAATTATTTTATAATAGGTGGTGCAGGTTTGTACCAGCCCGATTTTTCAAGCGTTGAAGACTCAGTCCAGTTTTTTGATTTGGCTCACTATGAAGGCAGCAATGACGGTTGGGCACGAGAAGAAAGAGTTCTCTTCTGCGTACCTTTAAGAGATGCCTCTGCCCATTTACCGATGTTTTTCGGACACATGAAGAACTTGACGTACCCGCATAATTTAATCGATTTGGCTTTTTTAGTAAGTGATAGTAGTGATAATACTTTAGGGAACTTGAAAAAGCATTTAAATGAGATTCAAAGTCACCCAGATCAAAGCATGCGATTTGGAGAGATTGAAATCTTTGAGAAAGATTTTGGTCAAATTATTGGCCAATCTTTTAGTGATAGACATGGATTTGCTGCCCAAGGGCCCAGAAGAAAGTTGATGGCCAGGGCCAGGAACTGGCTTTGGACTGTAGCCATCAAACCATATCATTCGCATGTATATTGGCGTGACGCCGATGTCGAAACAGTTCCCCCAACGATTTTGGAGGATTTGATGCATCATGATAAAGATGTCATTGTACCAAACGTTTGGAGGCCTTTACCAGATTGGCTAGGTAACCAACAACCATACGATTTGAATTCGTGGCAAGAATCTGATGGTGGTTTACTGTTGGCTGATACCTTGGATGAAGATGCATGCATTGTTGAAGGTTATGTTGAATATCAAACTTGGAGACCTCATTTAGCATACTTGAGAGATCCTTACGGAGATCCCGAGGTAGAAATGGAGCTAGACGGAATTGGTGGTGTTTCCATATTGAGTAAAGCTAAGGTATTTCGTACTGGTTCTCATTTCCCAGCATTTTCATTCGAGAAACATGCAGAAACCGAAGCATTCGGTAAATTATCAAAAAGAATGGGTTATAATGTATATGGGTTACCTCATTACGTTATCTGGCATATATATGAACCATCCTCCGATGATTTGAAACACATGGAGTGGATGGCTCTTGAGGAAGTTAGACAAAAAGAAGAAGCAAAGATCAAGGCTGTTTATGATAAAGTCTGGGATAAGGCGTTTGAAGATGTTCAAGGAGAGTGGAAAAAGGTAAGAAATGATTACTTGAAGAATACAGATTTATCGAAGTTCAGAAAAATTTCTGTAGACTGGAGTGGAGCTGAGGAAGTAGGACTTAAGGATGTTCAAGATGACACACAACTTGCAGACTTCGATCCATTGTAGTATAGACCGTAAAAGAGGAATTATTGAATAGACGAATCAGAGTTTGAAAAACACCAATCAAGTGGTCACGAAATCGCCAACGAGTGCAATACGATTTATTGTTAAATACTACAAATTCGATGGCAGACAAATTTAATTCTTTAGTGATCATGGTGAAATGATATCGTCACTTGGTCTCTCGTTGTAGATATAGAATTGAAAAAAAATAATACCGTCTTCAATAATGGTACCAAGGGATCCCAACAACCAACTTGAATTCAACAAAATATAATCAATATCGTTTCTGTACAACAAGATCTGTCCAGCGTAAGTCAAATTTCCCAAGGTTGAAAAGAGGAAAAACAAAAGACTCAACCCATGGACGGATTTACGCTTATGATTTTGTATGATTTGTGGGATACGTGCCCCTAAGTACAAGAGAGCCGATAAGTAGCCAATAACCTGGGGTCCTAGAGTAATACCCTTGTCAACATCACCATCATCGGCTTTTCCGTTGTCTGATAAGAAATATCCCCCTACACCGCACGCAATAACAAATGCCACCGGTAAGACGTACTTGACGAACAAGCTATGATAGGAGGGCTCTAAAGCTATATCTGTCAAGGCACTAGAACTTCTCCTGTGATGCACCAAGGGAGTAGCTTCTTCCAGGTCAGCAGAGTGTTTTGCACTAAAATGAGTGTAATAGATGTAGGACGAAATCATAAGGAAATCGACAATACAAAACCAAATGGCCAAGAATATGACCAGTGGGAGAAGCTGAGCCCAAACTGAACCAATCAAATTGAATATATCGCCCAAAAACCAAATGGTGATAAAGCCAATAGCTATTCCATCTGCCGACTTTAGTCTCCATTGTTCAATCAACTGGGGCACCAAAAGAACAACCCAGCACGCGAGTGAAGTAGACCCCATAATGCCCGAGAGAGAACCTCGCAAGGGGCTGGCAGGGCCAGATGTTATGTGAAATAATTGCTCCATAAGGAGGATTGGAGATGCGACCGAGAATGGTTTAATGGGTGGTGAGTGGTATATGCACGATGAGTAGGAAAGAAAGTTAGCTATTGATAAGGAGCGATAGGTACTACAGCGGTTTGACGACTAAAAAAATTCAGTTTGAAGTAAGGGTTGGCCCAATCAACAATGACGCAGATAAATTATTCCTCTGCTACATTAGCAAACATTAGCCACTGTCTAAGTTGGTCGGCTGTTCATTTTTCGTGGTGATTTTGGCAACTACAACTGCGCGATAATGGCACCAAAGGTCAAGATAAATGGGAAGCACATCAGACACAGTGCCAACATTACTATGGCCCTGCTGGTAGAAAGGGAGACAACCTTTCTTGTGAAATCCAATACACCTTTCGTTTCTGCTTTGAAGCGTATTCAGAAAATGCTTGATAAATTCAATAAAACCATTACTACTTCCAGGAAATACCAAGGAGGAGACTACAAGTCTGTGAAATACATACAGGTCAAGGGCATGGGCAAGTCCATAGAGAAAACACTTGGACTTGGAAATAAGTTTCAAAATGAGCTCAATTATAAAGTGGATATTATCACTGGTAGCGTTGAAGTGTTGGACGAATTTGAACCGCATGAAGACGGTACCGAGGGTATAGATGAGCCTGTGTACAAGAAACGGTTGGCGAGTTACGTGGAATTACGCATATGGTTGAAGAGGAGTTGATACAAATTGAGTAACGAGTATATAAATGTATGATACGCTTTATATAGATGGTCTTGATTCTGGATAGATTTAATATTGTGTGCAGTCAGAAGTTAGATCATGCGTGTTTTTTTAAGATTGGTTTAGGCTTTACAAGTATCAGGTTAGTTCATTGGCAATGTAATATTCATAGCGTCATTTCCTGGGGTTTTAGAAGTGAATCTGTGAGCTTTTGGACCATTCAAATAGAAAGTGGTAAGCAGTGAAGATTAAGAGTTCCCCATCACCTTGTCTCGGAGAGTTTTCTTTCACAATTTTCTTTTATATGGATAAGGTCAGTGATATGTCGTTCTACCCTTGCACTCTTCTTTATCTTTTTATTCATCTCCTCCCTTGGTGCTAGTTTCTCGTAATCCACTTCAAATATCAGCTCAACTTGCGCGATGAGCTCTAAACAAGTAGTATATTTCCTCTCATAGTATACTTTTTCACAGGCATGTAAGATCATGACTCTATCAGTCTTTTTATCCTTATCGAGGTTACCCCTCGTCATAGCATCATAAAGCCAGTCGTCCGTATTAAGTGTTGGACCTGAAGTCTGGAATTGAAGCTTTTGGGCTTGAAACTCATCTTCAGTTTGTGGTTTTCTCTCTTTCTTGGTTTTTTGCTTTGGTTCAATGGCGGGCATAGACTCAGCATCGTGTACCTTGCTATCACCCAAATCTGTGATGTCTGAGTCCTTCAATTTTTGTGTGATTAAATCTTGCATGTCTTCAGTTCTCTCGTATTTCTTGCCTTTTTCAATGATTTTACGCGGATTCATCAGAACAGAATTCCTATGACAGTCTCTACCCCAAATCCCTTGAACCTTGTAAACAAAGAACAGGTGAAGGCTCTTTTAGAGAAATACGACAACTTTCTTTTTGATTGCGATGGGGTTGTCTGGCTCGATGAAAAGATTATTCCGGGAATGAAAGAATCAATCGACCTACTCAAGAAACACGGTAAAAGGATAGCGTTTGTCACCAATAATTCTTCGAAGTCAAGGGGAGAGTACGTAGACAAGTTCAAGCGATTGGGTATCGAGGGAATCACCACGGACGATATATATCCCACTTGCTATTCTGCTGCGTTGACCCTTAAAGATGATTTGAATATCCCTCCCGGTTCTAAAGTCTGGGTTTTAGGAGACCACGGCATCGAGGAAGAGCTTCGCCAAGAAGGATACATACCCATGGGAGGATCCCATTCGGAACTTGACAAAGAGTTTGATTTCGGAAATCCTATACTTTGTGTTGACCCAGAAGTGAAGGCAGTTGTTGTGGGTAGCACAAGAAAGCTTAATTATTTGAGGATATCATCAACATTACAATACCTTCTACACAATAATAAGAGTCTTCCTTTCATAGGGACTAACATCGACAAATCATATCCTGGACATGGTGGTAGGTTATTCCCTGCTGGTGGTAGCGTGGTAAATCTAATGGAGTATACTGCTGATAGGGACTGTTTGAATGTTGGGAAACCGAGTCCCTTGTTTCTTGATACAATATTAAAACATCAAAGCTTTGAGAGGGAGAGAACTGTGATGGTTGGAGACACACTATATACGGATATAAAATTCGGAAATGATGGCCAATTAGGAGGTCCCCACGGTGGCTCCATATTGGTCTTGACAGGAGGTACCACAGAGCATGATTTGGAGAATTTGCCTGAGTTTGAAGACTCGATCAAGCCGTCATTCATAATCAGATCATTCGGCCATGTCGCTGACTTCCTTTCAAGCTAGAGTCAATATTATATGAATAGACATCTGCGAAAGAACTTAGAACAAGACTTGTTGCCTCTCGCGGTGGAAGCTATCTTTGATAATTACAAATCCGCGATATCTCCATAATCTTGCATTGAACTAACCTAAACATGGTAAACTTTACAGGCCAAACGAGGAAGAGGCAAGTCAATCTAGGGGACAGAAAACTGAACATGTTTTTGGGACCTGGGAGCTACCTCCAGAAAGCGAGACTTGAACGTCAGTTAAGAGAGGAAGAAAGAGTCAAGGAAAGGGCAGCTAAGCTTATTCATAAACAAGTTTCTCTATATATAGAGAACAGAAGAGCTGTATACGATCATTATCCCGATTGGGTCACACAAAAATGCAAAGATCAAAATGATTTCAATTATTGGATAGTGGAATTCACTCGAATCGCTAATTGGCTACTACCTTTTTCTCAACTTGGTAGAGTACATGAGGCATTCAGAGCATTGCAATCTCATCTAGAATGTTGGGAAATGCCCCAATTTTTGATAAGTAAAATTGTTGGTAAAATAGCAAGATTATTGAAGATAAAGAATGACATATCCTTAGTTGAACCAGTTGTTTCCATTGTTAATGTGATGCTTGACCAGGCGAATTCTTTATCTTTACCTGGTTTTATTGATGATATTTTTGCATTTTTTGAGGTAGATAAGGAAAATATCACTAAGCTTATTATGAGGGTCAACGTAAGTGACTCATATACGTCTTTTTTAAAGTTCATTGCTTTTATGGGTGAGCATTTGAAGAAATCATATCTTTCGAGTTTGCAGGAAATACTTTCAAGAACGGAAGCAGTGGTTCCGATATCAGAGTTAAATAATCGCCTTAAGGTCCGCTTACTTTCTATCTATCTTCACCTACAGGAAGGAAGTATCTGGGCTCGCGAGAGCTTCGAAGCCCTTGCCAATATACTTCAAACGATCAAATTCAAAGTTTATTCTTCAGATGAGTACGAGTTGATTGCGGAGGAGGGGAATGAAAACGAGACATCGACTGAACCATCCGATGGATTGAGTGTAGAAGACAATGTATTGCAGTCGTTGAACTTTCTTTACTCCCCTGAGTTTATCAACCATGTGGTCGAGATGGCTTCGAGCTCCGATGATTCAGCAACCGATATCGGTCTTGAGATAATTTCCAGTCTTTTGTATTTAATACCAGCACACAAAGCAAGACTTTGTATGGTTGTAACATTGATGCCTGGGTCATACCAGTGGCTATTCAAAAAAGTTAGTCAACACCCGATTTTCACCGCTATCTCCAATACACAACTGACAAAAGCAATGAAATTGGATAAAACACAAGACGGTTGTCCCCCAAAGGAGGTAGAGATGTTCTGGAAATCAGTTTACACATTTGAAGAGCTATACTCTTACTGGCTTATAGTATCTAATGATTTTGAGAGTTTCAGCGCTGATCGGATTTCAGTTGAAGAAGTGAAAGAATATACTGTTTTCTTGAAGAATTTTTGCGTTATGTTGATATTGAATTCAGAAGATACCAGAAATGTTCTTATGTTTCACGAGTTTGAAAAGCTTAAAACAAGTTCTATATTGTTATTGAACCAGGTTTACTTAAAAAATTTGAGATTGAGATTCGTTGATAAGCAATTTTGGATAGTTGACTCCTTATTCTTCAACACAGGTCTGGTTTTCAATGGCCTTATAGAATTAGAAAAATCTGAGTTCAATTCTGATGATGAAGACTTTCTAGCTAAAAAGAGGGTTTCGCCTGACCAACTGGCAATCCTTGAGATTTTAAAAAAACTCCCCTTTTTCATTGATTTCAGATCCAGAGTTGAATTATTTCAGGCTTTTATTCAAGCTGAAAAACTGTCAACGGGCATAGAATATGACTTTGGATATGCTTCTAAACAAGAAGTCCATATCAGGAGAGACAATGCTTTGGAAGATGCCTTCAAAGCACTTGGAGATTCAGGTACTGCCTTGAAGCGTCGTTTGGCAGTCACTTTTTTCAATGAGTACGGCTTAGAAGAAGCAGGGATTGATGGCGGTGGTCTAGCAAGAGAATTCTTGGATGTCGTTGTCAAAGAGGGTTTCACACCTGGTGGAAAATACAGGTTATTCAAGGAAACAAGCAACAACCAGCTCTATCCTAATGAGGACATCTTCACTTGTAATGCGAGAAAACTCAAATCGGCAGAAGAGGTCGACAGAGAGTTGTTAGAATTGAAGTTTTTGGGCAAGATCATTGGTAAATGTCTTTACGACAATGTTCTAGTTGATATTTCTTTTGCACCTTTCTTCTTGAACAAATGGTGTAACTACCTGAACTTGATGAAAAATTCTGTCAACGACTTGAATTCATTGGACCCGGATTTATTTGCTAATTTAGTGAAATTGAACAGAATGTCTGCCAATGAGATCGAGGAGTTAGATCTCAATTTTACAGTTACAACAAGAGTAAAAGAAAGAAGCTTTACTTTCAACTTGATTCCTAACGGTGAAAACATCCGAGTATCCAAATCAAACATCTTAAATTATATACATCAAATGGCCAACTTCAAGCTAAACACTTCCTTACATATACAGTCGAAATACTTTTTGAGTGGTTTGTTTGAGATTATCGATTCTAGCTGGCTAAAGATGTTTGACTTCGACGAGTTACAGATGCTAATTTCGGGCTCTAAAGCTGAAATAGATATAGAGGATTGGAAGAATCATGTGGTCTATCATGGAGGATATAATCCAAAAGACCCAACAATAGTTTCATTCTGGGAAGTGTTGGAAGAAATGAACAGCGATGACCAATCAAAGGTGTTGAAATTTGTAACATCGGTATCTAGAGCGCCACTTTTGGGATTTCGTGCTCTTAACCCACAATTTGCTATAACTCTCGCTGGGGAATCACCCGAAAAGCTTCCTACTGCTTCCACATGTATGAACCTTCTAAAATTACCTGATTACAAAGAAAAAGCGAAATTAAGAGAAAAGCTCAATTACGCGATTAATCTGGGTGCAGGATTTGATTTATCATAGAATACCGCGTTCTTTGAGAATACGAGATTCCAAGGCTGTGTAATTGCAACAATCTTTTGCGATGACAAAGAGGTTGTTCATGTCAATCTTTCAGACTAAGCCATTCGTGCGACCAATCGACTTACGAGTATTAACACGTAATAACCGAATATGGTTCAGCTCTTCTAGAGTCATAAGCATCAATCCCCTTTTACCTTTTGACGTAGCGGACGAGCTCATGCATGAAGAGGTGGAAGAAAATAACGAGAAGCTAAAGAAGGATAAAAAGAAGTTAAAGCGAAGGTTGAAAGACGTCAAGGATAGGAATAACCCTGGGGATGGTGTCACCGGAAATGGCACTTTACGGGAAACCAGGGTTGTGTCGCAAAACGTGGAGTCTTTGAATACACTTGAAAAGCCTGGTGATCCTTCAAACACGAAGAGTGAAGAAGAACATGATGAGGCTCTACGCAATAGAGTCGAAAGTGATTTCAGCAATAGAGAGAACGACAGCGCGACAGCAGCCGGCGCCCTGGGTGGTAGCGGCAGTGGTAATAATAGATCGAAGAACGAAGCCCCTGAACCAGAAGAAGAGCCCGAGGAAGAATTTGAAGATGAACCAAAAAAGTCTAGGTTCATGAAGGTTCTTGACAGACTAGGACTGTTCTTCGTCAAGTGCCTCGAAACAATTGGCATTACATTCAGTTCAGTTGCCATTTTGGGAGTCACTGGGTTTCTTTACCATAAGTTTTATCATGCCCATGTCTTGGATAAAATGGGCCTCGCATTTGACCATGGTGATCCTGGTTACCAACTATCTATCCACAAGCGCACAGGTAAGCATCTTGATGAGGGGGAATGCACTGAACATGATTTAAGTGAATATTGGGTTCAGAGACCACAGCAACAACTTTTAGATGACATCATTGCTGGTAAGATAGTTGGTAGGTACTTCTTACTTGTTGGTGAGAAAGGAACTGGGAAAACATCTTTGTTGATGGAGTCAATGAAGAAAGTCGATGGGTATAATGTTGCCATTTTGGATGCCCACGCAGACCCAGAGATATTCAGGATCAGATTAGGTAGGGCTCTAAATTATACCTTTAACGAAGACTACATTGGTTCCTTGTTCAGCATCAAAGGACCAAGGGACACCACTGCTTTATTAGACATCGAAAGGGCCTTCAACAAGCTCGAGGAACTCGCAATTCGTAGAGTCTCAACAACTGGTAATCGGCCCCTTGTTTTGATCATCAATAATTCTCACTTGATTAAAGAAAATGAAGAGGGAGGAAAACTTGTTGAGTTACTCCAACAGAAGGCTGAGTCCTTGAGTGGGTCCGGTTTGATGACCATGATTTTCAATTCTGATGATTATTGGGTCTACGAAAAGTTGAAGAAACTCGGAACCAGACTTGAACTCATAAATGTCCGGGATTTCAATCGAATGGAGAGTGTTAAGTCGTTGAAATTCATCCGTGAAAAGCACTTTCCTAGTCACAAGTACCCACACATGAAGTTGACCGACGACGTTTGTCACCGAGTATACGACTTGATTGGTGGTAGGCCCCAGCACATTCTGCAAGTCGCTCGCCATAAAGACATGATCAAAGCATCTCAAGAAATCATAGATAGAGAGAAGACGTGGTTCTTGAATCAATGTGGTATCTTGGGATATAATATGGATGACGACGTCATGGAACATGGTAAGTTCAGTTCGTCAGCGATGCTTTTAATGCGTGAGTTTGTCGAGATGGATCGAAAGCGCAAAAACACTTTAATTCTTAAGGACCCCCCTGAAATAAAGGACAGCTTGAAGAACCACGAGCTCCCAGAATTGCCCTTATGGAGGTCAAGACAAATAATGACAAGGCCAGATTATATCCAGCAATATGACAACTTGAATATCTTCACAATAGACTCCGAGTCACGTGTTCGTGCTGATTCAGTGCCAATGATGAGAGCTTTTCACGAAATAGCGTCACAACCAAACTTTGATGATTTACTCGATGATACTATCGAAAGAGTTGCGGACATTGAATCTTTGGGAAGAACAAGGGAACTCGTCCTCAAGGACTTGAACTATGGCAGTAAGTACCTCTTGGGAGATGAATCCAAAAATAAGAGCTACGAATTTTCTTTGGATAAATCAAAGAAGCAGCGGCTTAAGGATGGAGATGAAGACGATGAGGACCCGATCTCTGACTATTTTTTGGAAGATGTTCACAGAAAAGAATCCAAAAGATGGTGGAGAAAACGCATGGGTATACCTGATATACCTCCATCCTCGTATCCTACCAATCCCTCAGATGGTACTGAGTATGATATAGACATCAATCGTCAGGAGGTAGAGTGTTCTGGCAATGATAACTGATAAGTGGTAATAATGGCTTGTCTAGTCTCTTAAAAAAACAAATTACATATATTTAAACAGACGTTAAGTAGCATGATTTGTCTTCATGTGATCGCTCGTAAATTCACCAGTACTGATTTTTCTTCAGAGACATATGTATCTCTTATGCGAGGTCCAGCGTTAAGATTCCTTTTCACGTGAAGCGGTAATTCTGCGCATGTGTCATGTGTGATAAGACCCTGCTTGGATTTTGCGCGGTTGCAATGCGGACTGAAAGCTCGGGACCATTTGTTGGCCGTCGGCAAAGATTGCATTTTACCCCAAATTTAGAGCGAACTATTTAAGTTGTGAGGAATATCTACTTAAGAGATATGTCCCAATACTATAACGAAGAGCGCAAGATAGCGGCCGCTCACTTCCCCAGACAGCCAGGTTCTACTATATTGGAAGATGATCAGCGGAAGTTGAAAATTGTCTACAACAAGTTCACACCCAAAGCTCCCCATTTAGGTACCGATAAGATCAAGCTCAACTTCATTTTTGCTCATGGAACTGGTATGAACAAGGAGATTTGGAGGTACCACATCAACAGGTTGTTTGAAGAAAATTCCAAGAAGCCACCAGGTTGGACAATAGGTGCTGTAATTGCGTACGATAACATAGCACATGGGGACTCTGCATTGATTAATGATGAGATATTGGGGTGGATCAATGGATGGTCTGATGGTGCTAAGGATATCATTAGTCTTGTTAAACAAGAGATTGCCTCGACGGGAGATTTTGTGAACAACCGATTTAGTAGGAATATCGTTGTAGGACACTCGTTCGGGGGTCACCAAGCGCTTATGTCTGGGGTATACGAACCATATCTATTCGACACTGTAGTTCCAATTGAGGCCGTATACTTCCATAACTTGAAGCATTTGGAACGTTACGTTGGAATCTTCAATAAAATACAGCAACTAGTCATTGACGAGTTCGATAGCTATGAGGACTTCAAGGAATACTACACCCAATTTTCATTCTATAAAACCATGGCCCCAGAAGTCATGGAACCATTCCTCAAAGAAGAATTATATACGGTGGTGGATCCTGCAACAAACACAGTCAAGTACAAGAGTAAAAGTAGTCGTCAAAGACAAATGGGCAGTTATGTTTCAGGCCTTTTGAACTCCCTCAAAAAGTCATACACCATGTTCCCACTTATAGAATGTAAGGTATGTTTTGTCATCGGGGAAAAGGCAAGTTGGAATCCAGCGGAAAGTAACGCATACTTCAAAGAGCATGCCAACCCGAATGCTTTGATTGAGTATAAGGTTATCAAAGATGGTACCCATTTGTGTCATGGTGAGAAACCAGAGGCCATTGTGGAGCTTATCACCGGTTTAGCTGACAAGAGGAGTGAAGCAGCACTTGAGAATTTGGGCTATTATCCCGAAATCAAACATAATAAAGACAAGAATAAAATTATTGAAGAAGGACACAAGTATTTGATGCAGGTTGATTTCAGAGCTATTGATTTCTCTAAGAAACAAGATTACCCCAAGTTATGAAGTTGCGAATAAATTATTGGTGTGTAGATTACAATTATGATTTGAAATATATGTTGGATTTACGTTCGCTCGCATTTGTCTTTTCTTATCAGGCGCGAGCTCATCTCGAATTTTTTTTGCATCGTACCTGTCAATCATGGCATCTAGAGAATTAATCCTTGCTTACATATTGAACTATTTAAGAGGCCAAAAGGATTTCAAAAAATCCTCGAAAACCCTCGGTAAAGACATTGAAAGTCTAGGCATCAAAGTACCCGAAATTAGTAGTGATTTGGAGAAGGCTTTGGATAACAGTGAGGATGGCAGTATAAACGAGAATGAGGAAGATAAGAACGATGCTGATGAAAGTGACTCTGATGACGTATCTGAAAGTGGATCCGAGAGTGATACTGAAAGTGAACTGGGTGATTCGAACTCTGATTCAGGTTCTGATTCCGAAGAATCAGAAAGCGAAGTCGATGCTAAGGGGCATGAGGAAGACGAAAAGAAAACCAAAAAACGTGATATAGACACTTCGTCAGAATCTGGTTCAGACTCTTCTGACAGTTCATCTTCTGATAGTTCATCTTCTGATAGTTCTGATTCTGACAGTTCATCTTCTGATAGTTCTGATTCTGACAGTTCATCTTCTGATAGTTCTGATTCTGACAGTTCATCTTCTGATAGTTCTGATTCTGACAGTTCATCTTCTGATAGTTCTGATTCTGACAGTTCATCTTCTGATAGTTCTGATTCTGACAGTTCATCTTCTGATAGTTCTGATTCTGACAGTTCATCTTCTGATAGTTCTGATTCTGACAGTTCATCTTCTGATAGTTCTGATTCTGACAGTTCATCTTCTGATAGTTCTGATTCTGACAGTTCTGATTCTGACAGTTCTAGTTCCTCATCCTCGGACTCATCTTCGGATTCAGACTCTTCTTCAGGCTCAGACTCAGACTCAGACTCATCAAAGTCGGATTCAGACTCAATTACTCCAAAAAGAAAACTAGAAGTTATAGAGACAACCACCACCAAGAGACTCAAGCGCTCATCCGACTCCACAACAACTGACTCTATTGAGACCACGCCGGAGGCTGAAATCATTGCCCTTGAGCAAGAACAGCTCAAGCCTGGTCAAAGAAAGCATTTTTCTAGAATAGATAGAAGTAAGATTTCCTTTGAAGCGAAGGATTTACAAGATAACACATATAAGGGAGCTGCAGGAACTTGGGGGGAAATGGCGAACGAAAAGTTGATGCAAGTTAGGGGGAAAGACTTCACCAAAAACAAGAACAAAATGAAAAAAGGAGCCTACAGAGGTGGTTCCATCACTTTCGCATCAGGCTCATATAAGTTTACCGACTAGAGTCTCATATATTAAATATACGTAATTTTTATTCTCACAGTGTGGATCAGATGGTGTGTGGGCACTCCTCTGTGTATACTCCGTGAAAAGACGGAGACGTTTTGCATACTTTTATATCTATGGGAAGGTTACAATACTTAGTCGTCATTCTCCACTGATCTCTACAAGTAATTTGACGTTTTTGGCCTCCCAATTTCACGAAGCAAGCCACTTCTTTTTCATATTTTGCTCAACCCTTCTATGGTGGGATGTATCTTAGTGGATGGGTATCAATATACCACTATAATTACCAAGCGACCAAAATGTTACGTTCTTTCACTCAATTCCTGCATATCTTCTCGCACAAATATTTTTTACTCATTACTAAGTGATCATAAAGATTATGTCACGTAGGGGAAAGACTGTGAACTATTCAGAGCTTAGTAAGGGGAATTTCTCTGAAGAACTTGGTTCTGATGATGAAGACCAAGACTACACATTTGGTAAGAGGAGAAAAGTTGCTCAAAAGTCCTCTCCTAAGGTCTCTGCACCAAGCATTAGCAAAGAAGAAGAAGATCGAAAACGAATAGCAGATTCAAGTATAGAAGCATTGAAAGCCAGCATAAGTAACAAAGAATTTGATGAAGATGACTTGGTTGAACTCACCCCTGATCTTCCCAATGATTACGTCCCCGATGCAGTCTCGAAGTCCTTCGGTAGATCGGACTTTTCATATTTGAGATTGAAGCCAGACCATTTTTCAAGACCACTTTGGATTTCCCCTAGAGACTGTAGGATCATCTTGGAGTCGTTTTCCCCATTGGCTGAACAGGCGCAGGATTTCTTGATTACGATCGCAGAACCAGTCTCAAGACCGTCTCATATCCACGAATACAAGATAACACCTTATTCCTTGTATGCAGCTGTTTCTGTGGGATTGGAAACCGACGACATCATTTCGGTACTCAATCGTCTTTCCAAAGTGCCGATAGCCGAATCCATCATTAACTTCATTAAAGGAGCAACTGTCTCCTATGGGAAAGTTAAGTTAGTGTTGAAAAATAACCGTTATTTTGTTGAAAGTGCTCAAGCAGATGTACTACAAATGTTATTGAAAGATCCAGTCATTGGTCCTTTAAGAATAAATAGCGAAAGTACCATTGACTCGAATGGTCTTGTTAAAGTTGCTGCTCCTGTTCAGGGAGACTTGAAGATTCCGGGTACCAAAGAAAATACTCTTTCAGGAGGACAAGAAAATGCAGAGAACATTTTTTCCTCCGTAGTCGGGAATAAAACGACCGAGGATGATTACGATGATGACCTTGATGCCGTTCATTCTTTTGAAATTTCGAATGATTCCGTTGAACTCGTCAAGAAGAGATGTCAGGAGATAGAATATCCTGTTTTAGAAGAGTATGATTTTCGTAATGATCAAAGAAACGCCGATTTGGAAATTGATTTGAAACCGTCAACCCAAATTAGATCTTATCAGGAAAAGTCATTGTCTAAGATGTTCGGTAATGGGAGAGCTCGTTCAGGTATCATCGTTTTACCTTGTGGTGCTGGAAAGACGTTGGTAGGCATTACTGCTGCTTGTACAATTCGAAAGTCTGTCATTGTTTTGTGTACATCGTCTGTGTCTGTGATGCAATGGAGACAACAGTTTTTGCAATGGAGTACAATTCAACCTGAATCAGTCGCAGCTTTTACGTCGGAAAACAAGGAAATGTTCTCCACTGAAGCAGGCTTGGTCGTGTCTACATACTCTATGGTGGCTAATACAAGGAACAGGTCGTATGATTCTCAAAAGGTTATGGATTTCTTAACTTCCAGAGAATGGGGCTTCATTATCCTAGATGAAGTCCATGTGGTTCCGGCAGCTATGTTTAGGAGAGTTGTTACTACAATTGCTGCACATTCAAAACTAGGCTTGACTGCCACATTGGTCCGTGAAGACGACAAAATTTACGATTTGAACTTTTTGATTGGGCCCAAGTTATATGAAGCGAATTGGATGGACTTGGCACAAAAGGGCCACATTGCTAATGTTCAGTGTGCTGAAGTGTGGTGTCCCATGACATCGGAATTCTATCAAGAGTACTTGAGGGAAACTGCGAGGAAAAAGATGTTACTATACATCATGAATCCTACGAAGTTCCAGGCCTGTCAATTCTTAATTCATTTTCATGAAAAGAGAGGTGACAAAATCATTGTGTTCAGCGACAATGTGTATGCTTTACAAGAATATGCGTTGAAACTAGGTAAGCCTTTCATTTACGGTTCAACCCCTCAACAAGAGCGTATGAAAATCTTACAAAATTTTCAACACAATGATCAAATCAACACAATTTTCTTATCTAAGGTGGGTGACACTTCCATCGATTTGCCAGAAGCCACATGCTTGATTCAAATATCCTCCCATTATGGTTCTCGTAGACAGGAAGCTCAAAGATTAGGTAGGATTTTAAGAGCCAAAAGAAGAAATGACGAAGGATTCAATGCATTTTTCTATTCGCTAGTTTCCAAAGATACTCAAGAAATGTATTACTCCACAAAAAGGCAAGCGTTTCTCGTTGACCAGGGGTACGCTTTCAAGGTCATTACGCATTTAAATGGTATGGAGCAGTTACCCAACTTGGCTTATGCATCGGCAAGAGAAAGGAGGGAATTGTTACAAGAAGTTTTATTGAAAAATGAGGATGCTGCTGGTCTAGAGGTAGGCGATGATGCGGACACAACGTTTGCCAGGGACAGAGGGGCCAAAAGCGAAACCACTAGTGCCGTCAAAAGTGCAGGTTCATTGGCTGGATTGGCTGGTGGTGAAGACATGGCATACATTGAATACAGTAGAAACAAAAATAAGGAAATCAGGCAACAACAACATAACCCAATCATTAAGAAGATGTACTATTCGAAGAGAAAATAAATTATTTACATACTGAGCATTTTTATGGACAATCTATAAATGAATATATAGGATATCTATACAGGGGTTTGCTTCTATAAATGGTGTTACATGTCGTGTTCAGTCATGGCTTCATCCTATGAAGTCTCCGAATTCATCGTCACTACTCTCATTAATGTCATTATCATTATCGTCTTCATTATCGTTAATCAGTAATCCTTTCAGGCTTTGTGTAAGTTGGACCATCTCAAGGTCATGTTTGTACTGATCAACATAGCTGTTAAACCGTTTTTGATAAGAACTGAGACGCTCTATCAAAGTGAATGCATCTATTTTGTCTTCAATTTTTAAGCCCAAAGCTACTTGAACATTACTCAGAGTAGTCAGCCCGCAGTAATCAGTTCCGGGTATTTGGGCAATGATTTTAAAAAATCGAAATGAGCTAGTTCTTTGGATTGTCTCAACGCTACACCACTCTTCGTTAAAGTCATTTACGGGGTTGTACCATACAATAGCCCATGCTTCCTTGATGATTTCTCTTCCATTCAATCTCTTATTGTATAATTCTAGCTTGAGCCGAATTTTGTCGACCGGTAGAATTAGAGAACTTGATTCCAGATCATTGATATCATTGTTGACACTCGTTTCTATGTTGCTCAAATCTTGTGGCTCGTTTTCATCATCATCGCCATCATCATCATAGTGAATCTCTTGTTCCAGCACTTGCAAACATCCTTCCCATATAGGATTCAATTCAAACTTATTCCATTGAGTTACCGATATGTCTCCGGGGGGGATTTTAAAGACGTGTACCCCTGAGCATTCGAACACTTCATGGCTTGTAGTTTGCAAGCACCGTACCATGGTATAAGGCAATCGTGACAACTCAACGTCGGATCAAAGAGCTGTTATTTTCCAGCAGTACTGATAGAAAATGCGAATCTGCGAACGTAACCTAACGTGAATATAATTTTGAAATAATCATCAAAAATTTTCACGCATGTTCAAAAGTATTAATAAATACTTATCATCGCCTGCTCGTGTACTCAGTAGGCAGTACGCAAGCAACAGGCAATTTGTGGTTAGCTGTATGCGCCTCACTGAAGACAAGTCTACAGAAAATGCATTTAAATCCCAGTTGGTAGACGCTTTAAACTCAGACGTGAAACCTAAAGAAAACATTGACGAGATCTTCAAGATTCTTACACCTGAACAGCCTTTCAGTGAACAAGTGTTTGACAAAGTTGATGGCACACTGGTCCGTTTACCAAATGCAAGGGAAACTGCCAGAAATATTCGAATCAATGGCCCCTCCGCTGGTAGAACTGTTACAGTGAACAACGGAAGCCTTAGTTATGGACTCCTGGGTATTAACACCATCTTGAAAGCTAATAAGATTAGGTATCTTCAAAAAATACAATCTAGACATATTCCAAAGGCTAAGTATAGAAAACAATTGAAGCGTGAATGGTGGAGACGTCACTTTGCTCAAGAATTCAAGGGACTTTTGGCTAAGGTCAAGGATGCCAAGAGAAAGGGATATTAGGGGGAGGTCCTCGAGTGTACTACAATTGAACATGAGCTGTATCGTTAAAGCCGGTTATTTTGAAGTATTTCAGATGTGTAAACTCTCACCAAGACACTGATTACTCCACCATTAGGGAAATGTCTTTCGAGAAACATATTCCATACTACAGATAATACTAAAAATCTTTCAAAATCCAATTTTGTGCCCCTTATTAGGCACGTTGTACATAGTAATAGATAAAGCAATTTTGATTATCTTAATCTTGATTCGCGCAGGAACATCTTTATCTCATCATAAACTCCGAGCTCTGACTTGATCTAACTCATTACGGACACATTAACGTCGACTTGGCCTTGGTCTAAAAACTGCATTCCCGTGGAATTTTCTCGAGTATTTATTACAGAAGTTGCACGTCCCGTTGAATAATTGCCTCCCAGTGCTAGTATGTCAAGCATCTCCGAGACTCAATCTAAACTACTGTCTAATAACGGAGGAGGAATACCTGCTATCACAGGAGACGTGGACTATCGACATGCAATAAATCTTTTTCCTGAACAGTTAAAACCCTGGAAACCAACGGTAATTTCCTACGGATCCTCCTTTCTTTCAACTACTATCGGATTTCCACTAGATACTCTCAAAACAAGAATGCAGACTCACCGGGAATTCACTAGTTATTTCCATTGTGCAAGCTTCACATATAAAGCTGAAGGATTGGTGGGCTTTTTTCGAGGTATTTGTGCCCCATTGATTTCGTCCTCATTCTCCAAATCAATAAATGTCTCTATCTTTAGACATTCAAAGCCAATCATTCATGATTTGCTATATCAGAATGAGTCAGGAAACACTCACCCTTTTATCAAGAATGTACCAATATGTTTTCTCTCAGGGATGTTGGCTGGGTCAGGGGTTTCTTTGTTCGCTTGTCCCTTTGAATTCACCAAAATTTTTGCTCAGATTTCCAAGTTGGTGGAAAGAGATAGCGTAAGACATGGAAAAGATAGCAATATTACCACTTTGTCTACATTCAAGAACATAATAGAACATCAAGGCATAGGGGGGTTATACTCTGGTTTCAGATATCACTTATTGAGGGATTCGATATCGTCCGGGGTTTACTTCACTGTTTATGAATCATTGAAATACTCTATGAACCATATGATCAATTCTGATGCGACAAAAAACTCCCAAGTCGCCATAATGCTTGCTGGGGGTCTTTCGGGAATAGCCTGCTGGTTGGTAGTGTTTCCGATTGATACTACAAAATCTTTGATTCAGAAAAATGTGGTCCAAAATATCTTCCAAAGGATGAATGGATTGGAAAGGGTACCTTCGAAAGACAAAATAGCTATTGATAAGCACATGTACAGGGGGTTGGGAATCTCAATAACAAGGTCTTTCATAGTAAATGTGGTATTTTTCAGCACTTTCGAATTTTTGATGAGCCATACCATGTGATCTAATTGTAACTTGTAAAAAGATGACATTCATAGATTAGATACAGATTATACATATATATCAAGATTCATTCAACGATTACGGCTTCTGCCTCTTTTCCCTTGTTCCAGTTCTGCCTCTTCGGAAGTCGTATCTGTTTCATTTTTACGCTTCCTTCTTGCCTTACCCGAGGGAGCCTTCTCCGTTACTAAATTACGAATATTTTCTTTCAAAGGCGATTTGGACCTCGTCCTGTGGGCAGCATTGTCGGTGGATGCATTTTCCCATTCGTAGCTTATTTTTCTCAGGCTTGCTTCCGATGTAGATGTAGTAGTGTTCAATTGTTTTCTGGTTTTAGGCATTTCAAAAGAAGGTGCTTGCTCATCGACCAGGGAACCAACAGAAATATTTTTTGGAGCTCTTTTACGTGGTGACTTGGCCGATGATGAAGCTTCAGGTTTGTCCCTTAAATTGGTATCCTTCAAATTAGTGTCGTTCACCTTTCTTTCATCTAATTTTAAAGTGTTTTTAGCTTCTGTCTCTGTTTTGCTCATCAAATCTTTCCTGCTAATTGTTCTTTTGTTCTCGATGTATTCATTTCTTGATAGCATCTTAGCAATAGCCTTTTTTGTGGTACCACGGATCCTAATGTCACTTCTTCGAGAGGCAAAATTTTTAGGAACTTTTCCACCCTTTGCCGTTCCCTGGCGGATACCCTTAGTTCCTTGTTTCTGAATAGAATGGTACCTAAGAATGGTATTTTTTTTTGCTTTCTTGTTATTAGCCGCATTTCTTATGTGTTGAGACCTATCGGCAGAATTAGCCTTTTTCTTCTGTGTGGCTCTAATTTCTCCTGCTGTGGTTTTAGTTTTATTCGTCAGTGGTTTGCTCACCTTTTTAGCAAGTCCCCCATCGCCGAAGAAATGACCATCTCGCAATGAGTGCACAGGTTCCAATTCCTCTGGATCGACTTCCAAACCCATAACCATCTTTTTTGTGGATTTCGTATCGTCCGTTCTTGATTCTATGCGAGATACACGATTATTAAGCCTGTTCATATTAAAAGAGGCAGATTCCTGCTCATTATTTGAAGTTTCTATTAGAGCTGATAGGCTAAGGCTCTCCTCTGTTGCCGACATCCCCTCACTATCTGACCTCTCTTTTTCAGCGAACCCATTGGAATCATTGCTTTCAATGCCATCATCAAGTGTCCTCTTTTGCGACGAAGAAGAAGTTTCACAGTCCCCTGCTCCTTCAGTGCTTGTACTTTGCTCATTCTCTTCCAAAATTTCATCAGCATCTTCGACATTTGCATCAATCTGTGAAGAGTTATTTTCTGTAGTAGCTTGCACTGAATTTTGATTTCCGTACCACCATTTCTTGATCCATGATAGGACACCAAACGTCTTTGGTTTTTTAGGTGCATTTCCACTAAGAGAATTTCCAATGTCTTCAACGACATCCAGATGCTTTCTCTTTTTCTTATTGATTTTCGTTTCCCTAGGAGCAGACTCAGTCGTCACTTGCTTATATTCAGTAATTTCATCACCGTTGTCGAGAATATCTTCAGTAATGTCAAATTTCAATGAGGATCCCCCTTGAGATTTGGCATTGTCTTCAGGAAAAATAATTTCACTTGGTTGCACCAGTTGTTCTTCTAGATTAATGTCTTCTTGCTCTTGTAAAATGAATCTTGGTTCGTCCGGGGGTTCAACAATGAATGTAGGCCTCAACGTTTCTTCATTAAGAGCGGGTGTAGACGAAAGTGACCTTAGATCCAAATAGCTGCTTTCGATATCCCCAGTTGTGGTAGTTGGATACCCATCAGAGACAGGAGAGCCAGGCACAATTTCCAAAGACGGACGAATAATGTTCTCCTCATCCACTTGGACTTCCACAGAGGCGGGGTACTCTACTATCAACAAGTCTTCTTCGTTTTCCATCTCTACTACAGGTAGCAGAGCACTATCGCTGGTACTCTTCTTATCATCGGTTGAAACAGGATAGTCGGGAACCTTGGTAGAGCCAAGTGGCGTGCTGGAGCCAGTCAACTCATTCGGAACGGGGGTTCCTTTCATGTGTCTATAATCTATTATGCTATTATCGGGATCATCATAGCCACTATTATCAGAAATCTGAATCGCAGATGATTCTATATGCTCTAACTGGGGAGGTTCCAACAGTTGATCAAGCAATTCTTTCAAGTGAGGCTTTTGGTCTCCAGTATTTCTATTGACTTCACCAATACCATCAGTAGACGGCTTCTTGGAGGAAACCGACTCTTTTGTATCATTTGAAACCGTCGTGTTATTTAATTTAATGGTATCCTGAGACCCTTCAGATGACGAACGCTCCATAGGGGAATTTTGATGAGTCTCCTCGCTATCACACATTATCCCATACTTTGTTTTATGTTCTTTTTCGTTCTGACCTGTTCTTATCTCAGCATCGTCACTGTGGTTCAATTGTTGGGCTGTGCTTCCGAGAATATTCTCGTATGCCGCAAGCGGTGCCGTTTCTAATCCCGATTCTGAATCAGATGTGAGATGCTGAAGCGAGGGAGATTTAAGTGGTTTTAACTTATCGACAAATTCTTTGATGGGATCGACTCCTAGTTGGCTTTGTAAACGTTTTCTGGCTTTTAGTTGAATCCCAAACTTAGATTCAGTTTCTTGCAATTTTGCTAACGTCGTATCAAGAGATTCCGAGGGTACCGTTTTAAAGGCTGGTTGAGAAAGGTCTACAGATTTTTCTGAATCCAGACTAGAACGCATGGATTCACTGACTGATGAAAGGTTTCGAGAATCATCCCTGGAGAAGTGTCGAATATTGCCTTGTGATATGATTTCCGTAACAGTGTCATCATTCTTCTCTTTAAGAGCTGCCACGTCATTGTCTAGATCGATAAAGCTGTTTACATTTTCTTCGACTGGCTCGCCCTCATTATGAGTATTCTCATTTGTGTTTATATCCAATTGGTAATCAACTGCTTCATAAAACCCGCCACTGGAAGGGTCTTTCACTTTGTCGGTAACTGAAAGTTCCTGACTATAATATTCAACATCTGCTTCAGAGCCCTGAGAAGCCTCCTGTGTATAGTTGTCAATTTCATCGTTTGTTTCAATCATATCAAAAGGACGCTGGGGTGAGGCCATACGCGAAGGTGATAGCACACGCACAGGTGGCGAGACTACGCTATCAGATGCCTCATCGCCACTATAGTATGTTCCTGAGATTTCATTTGCTTCAAATTTATCAGCTTCACTATCTTGAAAGCCAAAAAAATCACTTTCAGAGTCAAATTGATTGGAGGTTTCCTCTGCAAGTTGGTCGAAATTTATCATTGAATTCGGTGCAATGCTGTCTTCTTGATCAGGGGATGTGAATTGCGAATTCTCAAGACGGTATAAATCTGGTACTCGTTTTTCGTAGTCTGTGGTGAGAATACTCTCTTTATCGTCATGATCTTGTAATTGGCTGTTATGCTGATATTGTATGTTTTGTCTCAGAAAAGGATCCCGTTCCCTCAGAAGTATTTCTTCTTTTTCTTCTCCTGCATCTGCTTCCGATTCTATCTCCCCTTCCCTTTCTTCTTCTGTTGACCTCTTCTTGAATCCTAGGTACTCATGCGTGTCTATAATCCCTGTATTCAACGATCCGGATCGTTCGTGGTGCAATTGTAGCTCCAGGTCTTTATGAGGCAGATCGTCGTTTTTCGATGGCCGGGCAGGAGCCGAGTCAGAATCTGATATGATTTCTATTACGTCATCGGGTTCCTTGACATATTCTTCAGCTTCATGGTTATCAAAACCAATTTGTGACACGCTACTGTGGTTCAGCTCAAGCAGCTGTTCGGTTAAATCTCTTCTATTTTCTCCTTTCTCGGTTTTCATCTCAAAGAAGTCAAATATTCTATCTGTTTACTCATGTTTCAATCTATCTCGGTAAATTTGATGAAGTTTTACTCCTTTTGCTCCCTGAGAGTTTGTGGAAAATGAGACATACTTCAGCAAGACCTGTATATCAGCTATAATAGGTGATCTCGCAAGTGTATAATAGGGCTAGCGCCCCCCTTATGGTGACTGTTTTTCACCCGAGAAGATTTTCTGAGCGCGGGACGACCAACTTCCATTTCCTCCCAGAGAAAAACTTTGTGAAAAATTATCTCAACTGTTAAATTTTACTATAGAGATAAACCAAGATGTCTTTAGTTGTTCAAGAAGAAGGTTCCTTCCAACACATTTTACGGTATGTTTGAATCTTATCTACCATGTACAAGAGCAATAATGCTATCACACACCTCCTTAGATGGCTTTTGACTTAAGATGCCCAATTACCAACTTGTTCCTTCGTTTTTATTCTATTCCTCCATTATCCACATTTTCATTTTGTTTTATCATTAGAGAGCTCCATGCTACAAGTCCTTAACAAATGCGAGTAATTTGAATCCATAGATCACATTCATCAACCTGCTTGCCATTTTCCGACATTCGTGTAGCAACGATATAATAGTCACTTAGCTTGCATATTACATGTGAAGAATTTCAATGACATACTAACACTATTTAGTTTATTGAACACCAATATTGATGGTAGAATCAAGATCATGTACGCCTTGACTAAGATCAGAGGTGTTGGTAGAAGATACTCCAACTTGGTCTGTAAGAAGGCTGATGTTGATTTGAATAAGAGAGCCGGTGAATTGACTCAAGAAGAATTGGAAAGAATTGTCACCATCATGCAAACACCAACCAACTACAAGATTCCAGCTTGGTTCTTGAACAGACAAAAGGATCAAGTCGATGGTAAGGACTACCACGTCTTAGCTAACAACTTGGAATCTAAATTGAGAGATGACTTAGAAAAATTAAAGAAGATCAGATCTCATAGAGGTATCAGACACTTCTGGGGTTTGAAGGTTAGAGGTCAACACACCAAGACCACCTCTCGTGGTGCTTAAGTATGAAAGCGATTGTTTTCACATAATTTTATCCATGTAATTTAATAAATTATCTTACGTTAGTGAGTATAAATTTTTTTTGTAGACTGATTGTTCTTTAAAACAAGGCTATAGTTCTTTGACGTTTGTTTAACATGCTGTTTGGTTTCCCATATGTACGCATGAATGACTAAGTAGTGAATGATACGATCCGGTATCTGGAGAGAAGCTTCCTTGGTGAAGATATATTTTTAGCTCATTAAAACTGTGTAATTTCTACATAGCCAACAGAAATTATTCAATTGTGAAATTTACAAGACGCTATGGTGAGGAATTGATTGGCGTGATATTGGAGAAAAGTCATTAATAGTGAATCATATTTCAAGGGGAAATTAACATAGTGGATTACTTGCTGAACAATGAATCCTTACACTTAGGCTTTGGATATGTTCGTTTCAATCACAAAGTAAGGAAGTAGTATTTATTATGAATGCTATCCTTCAGAATCGTCCAACTTATACAGGGCCCGAGATGGAATGCACGGATTGCCAAAAATCACTATTATTACCGAGGTTGTTCACTAATCTTAATTAGTTGGTGGGAACGTTGTATTATCCTAATATCATGGTATAGATAGATACGAATCGTAAATAATTGAAGCATTCTCATTCTCGATACTTATGCAAATGATATATACACTAATATACAAAAAGGGTGATGAAATAAATCGATTGGGCAAGCTACTTCCAATTACCTCCCTTTAAAGACAATAAGCTTTGAACGCCTTCATTGAGTTTAGGAGCATTCATCGGCTTGATATTAGAGTTGAGCTTCCCTAATGGTTTTCTGACAGAATTTTCATCAGCCACACTGTTCAACAAGCTTTGAATTTTGTTGGTCTTGCCAACAGGCACGTTCTCTTTATCATTATGGACCTTGAATTTACCTAGTTTGAAGGTCATGGTTGAACTATTGGAATTGTTAAGTAAAGAGGGTTGTTTCTTCTTCGTTTCCTGAAGAATAAAGGACAGCTCATCTTCACCAGCAGATAAGATGTCAGGGGTAGGTGTAGAAGCAGTAATCTCGGCATTTGTGTCGCCAACAGAAGAGCTTCTTGGTATTATTGGAGTATCCGTGTACTTGAAAGTCTCAGGACTTGCAAAAGACAGAGCCTTCTGCAAATGTGGCTTGATGGGAGTAGAACTTATCACAGAAGTATTAGCAGACGTCATCGAAGTATTGGCAGATATCATTGAAGTGTTAGCAGAGTTAATCATTGAGTGGTTTACGGAACTGTTGACCGTCACGTCAGGCGTGGGGGGCAATTCGGTAATCTCCTTGTCTTGGCTACTTTGTTTACGGATACTTTGTCTTTTGTTTTGAAACCAAATTTGTACCGCCTTTTCTGTCATGGAAACCTTATTGGCGATTTCAATGCGACGTAACTTGTTTGGGGTAGATCCAAGTAAAAATTCTTGATTTAAAATATTCAACTCATTGGGGGAGGTTCTTCTCCTCTTTCTTCTAGCTAATGGAGCATTGTCTATACTTGGCTCTTGGCTAGGGAACGTTTTGACCGAATGGGAAATGAATGCAAAAGACTTTTCTTGTTTCCTCTTCTTTTTTGGGGCAGAAGCGTCTGTAGCACTAGCCAGTGTAGCGAACGTCGAGACTGGTGGTGTGGCTGACTCAGATCCACTAGGGGATGTTGGCGAGACCATCTTAGACTGGGAAGACAGGGGTGCTGAAAGAGCTGTGGTATTAATGGAAGGGGTGGGCATACCAGTAGCTGGGGATGGAAAGGGCAAAGAAGTGGAAGGAAAGTCAATAAGAGGTAGTTTGTATTGATCTTTCAATAACGATGATAATGGTGGCAAGCTTGGCTTGTTATATGATTTTTGTTGGACATGGATTGACATGATGAAAGAATGAAGGGTTTATTAGAAGCGAAATCTGTAAAAGCGAACTAGGTCAAGTTTATATATTTTAGAAGTTGACAGGGAATCATAGGAAGAAGAAAAAAAATAAGAAAAAAAAAAAAAACACAGCACCGAATCGTGATGCGATTAAAGTGGAAAAATTATTAAACACGAAAAGCTCCTGCAAACGGTCTAAGAAGGGATATTACTGCAAAATGGTGTCGAACAGTTGAGGAAGATGACCCGGATTGATTCAGGATAAAGCCCAGTATAGGATTTCAAAAAGTTATTACGATAATAGAGAGAAATATAGATAGGGTACCTTGGGTAGCCAGAAAGGCCCCAAAAGATAGTTAAACTTCCAGTGCAACAATGGGGACAAGGTAACGTGAAGCAAGAGAAGATATCAAAACGAGCACACGCTGATGTTGAACCTGGTAAACAAGTTACTCAAGTTGAAATCAAAGCGTGTCGCGTTTTGTTTATCTTTTGCGAAGGAGGTGCGTATCCAGGAGTGTATATTAAGGATTTCGCTCGATACGGTTGTGTGAGTTCTAAGTATTTAACTATTTCGAGTAATCCATTTAACTAAAAGGGGCATAGCGTATGTTTTCGTCATGTTAAGTGGGATATTTGTACTAATTAGTTAGATTGGCCTTTACAACTGACGCGCTTCATCAAACTCAACCGTAGAGAGTAAATTGCGGGTCCTGCAATCTCTATTAGGTTTAATAGGAAGCGAAAATATCAGGGGTCGTTTATAACGAGCATCTCTTTTGTCGAAAGAGTGAAGGGACTACCATAGCCGCGATTAAGCACCGTGACCAAACACAATTGGAAGATGCGAGAGTATCAGTCTGAAACATCGTGATCGACGCTCATGCCCGAACCTATTTGCCACGAGAGAGATTTGCTTCAAACGCTTTGATTCACAACCACATCGCTCGACGGGAAAAGACTATTTATGTCGCAAAATGTCTAAGGGACATGACGACATTTTACATTTCTTAGAGATTTCCGCAGCTACATTTTGAAGTATCCATGCTAAGATTTATAGCGGTTACTGCTGCCCTTTACCTATGGCTCTGCTCGTTTCACTCCCAAGAGTTTATTGAAACCTCTAATGTATCTTTATCCGAAGCTCAAGAAGCCGAACTTAAGGAGCTCAGTTTAATTGTTCGGAATCCTATACGAGCCAATAAACAAACTATTCATGGTCGGTTTTTGCACATTACAGATATTCACCCGGATGAATTCTATAAATCTGGTAGTGACATTGACGAGATGTGTCACAGCGGGGAAGGATCTGCTGGAGAATATGGTGACGCTATTTTAGGATGTGATTCTCCAATGATCTTAATGAATAAAACGTTTGAATGGATCGACGCAAACTTAAAAGATAAGATTGACTTCATCGTTTGGACGGGAGACAATATTCGACACGATAACGATAGAAACTTTCCTCGTACAGAAATGAATATATTCGATATGAACAATTATGTTTCTAATACTTTGTACGAAATCTTCAGGAATTCTGACAACTCAAATCCTAGAAAAATGTTGGTAGATCTCATCCCGAGTTTGGGGAATAACGATGTGTATCCTCATAATTTGTTTGCACCTGGACCAACTCTCCAGACCAGGGAGATGTTCAAAATCTGGTCCAACTTCATTCCGCAAAACCAATTACATATTTTCAACCGTGGTGCTTATTTCTTCAAAGAAATCATTCCAGGACAATTGGCAGTATTGTCGATTAACACATTGTACTTGTTTCAGCTGAATCCTTTAGTTGATAGCTGCGATGACCGGAAGGATCCTGGATACAAGTTGTTTGAATGGTTGGGAGTAGTGTTAAAAGAAATGAGATCTCGTGGCATGAAGGTTTGGTTAACAGGACACGTTCCTCCAAACGAAAAGAATTACGATATTTCCTGTTTACGCAAATATATCATATGGAGCTACGAGTACAGGGATGTCATCATTGGTGGTTTGTACGGACATATGAACATCGACCATTTTATTCCCCTAGATGCCAAAGCGGCCTATAAGTCTCTCAAGGACCTGAAGAAAAAGAAACACAAGAAGAAAAAGGGAAAGAGTTCAAAGGGGCAGAAGACCCAAATGGATAAAATCAAGCATCAGGCGTCCAACGATGACGCTTCAGAGATGGATGATTTAGAGTTTGAAGAGTTCACTATACCTGACTTCGGCTATGATTCTGACGAAGAAAGCGTTAATTTGAAACAGCAACCTCCTATCAAGGTTACAGGTGGTGTACCACGCAACAAGGTTAAGTATTTAGAGACATTACGCCAAGAACTCTACGGCAAAATCAAACGTGCCGGTAAAAGTGGAAGGAATGGAGAGCGGTACTCAATTGCACACGTGAGTCCTTCTGTAATTCCAACTTTCAACCCTGGTTTGAGAGTGTGGGAGTACAACATTACCGGTTTGAACGAGAAACTACAGAGCCAGCATCTCGTGAACGACTGGGATGTCTTCTTTACTGCCGTTGAAAAACACATGGAGTACTTGGATTCTTTTGGAGATGATGACATGACTGTGATGGATTTCTTTAATTTTAAAAAGGATAGAAGTCTCCCTCATAAGAAACCTCCAAACATCCCACTAGGTCCTGCTTATACCCCTCAAACATTCTCCCCTTTGAGATACACCCAGTATTACGTCGACCTCGAAAAGGTTAACAACGGTGAAAAAGAATTCAAGTTCGAGTATGAGTACAGTACAGACGACAAGCATTATAAAATGAACGATTTGTTGGTAGAAAGCTGGCTAGACTTTGGACGCAGGATTGCACCTAAAAAGGAGTCTTCAAAGTCAAAAAAATTATGGGAGGTTTTCTTACATCATTCATTTGTGGATTCTAATTATGAGAACCTTGGATACGGTTGATGTAGAATATACGATGGAATTTGAACAAAGATTATTGAAGAACGTATTTGCATAAAAGGGAACGCGAACTTCTGATGTCGGAGCCCACAGTTTACGAAACTTCTGACATAGAAAGCGATACGGAGACTACACATATTGAAGCTCCTAGCGAAGAAGTGATAGAGGAACAGGTAGAGTATACCCCGTCTTTCAGTCGCTTCAATAGCGAGTTTGTAGCTGGAAAGGTCAATTTTGAGTACGCGCTGGATATAGGCTTGAATGACAGTGGATTCAAAGTCTTCCGAGAGGAGTCGGATGAACAAAAAATCAACAGAATATCCAAAGAATTGTACGAACTACAAAGCAAACAGACTGAAAAGGAGGAACATGCCGAGAAGATCGAGGATTTGATCAAGCTTACAGAGCTGCTTAAAATGAACCCGGACAACGAATTGAATCCGTACAGAAAAGAGATGGAAAACTTATTTGAGAAGTTGGAAGGCCATATGCACTCTTCCGGACTCGAAATAAAAGCCGATTTAGGGAGTTCTGAAACGAAAAAAGAAATTGCCGACTGCATGCTTGAACTAGATAAGAAGATCTCTAGGCTAGAAGAGAAACTTGGGCAAGTTTCAAGCCCAATAAGTTCCACATTGAATGACTTCACGCGCAAGATAGAGATTATCAATAATCCTTCCTATAAAATAGACTGCGTTCAAAAGTCCATCAACAAGCTTCTTGAATCTCCAGATCTTGCAAAGCTCAGAGCTTCTGATACTTTAGACTCCTATAAAAATGATAAAGTTGACGAGCTTATAAAACACTTACCTAATCTCCAACAGTACACGAACACAAGCGACCTCCTTTTGGCCCGTCTTAAGGCATTGAACAACGTTCACTTAGAAGCCATTGAAACCCACCAATTCGTCAAGAATTTTGAAGTCCTCCTCACAGATCTCTCAGGAGAGATGAACAACTGGCAGAATTCACTAAAAGATATTAATAAGAAATTGGATACAAACATTGACGCTTTTGAAACCAATAAAGGAGAAATACAGAAGTGGGTAAAAGAGTTGAAAGAAAGGATGTATAACATCAGCAGAGAAAACTGACAATCACAAATAGATTAGAGGGATGACTTTATGTGTATTCATCGCGAATATGCAACCTACTATTAGCCACTTTGTTGTTTTAGTGTCCCTATCGACCATGAAAGATTAGTGTACCAGTGCGGCTCATCGCGAACACTTCCCAAAGAACCTCTCGCTATCGGTTTCCTACCTAGATCTAGGAGCGATGATATATAAATTCCTGGATCCCCAACTTTGGAAAATTATTCAGTAACCATGAACGCTTTGAAGTTAAGAACTGGATCTGTGAGATTCATCTCTCAATTATCCTTTAACAAGGTTCCAAAATCTTTGACCAACGAGCCTGTAAAAGAATTTTCAAAGACTCACTCTGCTGACTGGGAAAAATTAAAAGCTTCAATCAAGAAGCTCTCTCAACCAACTGATATCCCATTAGTTATCAATGGCCAAAAGATTTACAAGAATCAAACCAAATCCTTTATCAACCCAGGAAATCACAAGCAGGTCTTGGCTAATGTCTCTCAAGCTGACAGACAAGACATCCTCAAGGCCATCCAAAGCGCTAAGGAAGCCAAAGACCAATGGGTTAACACTTCTTGGACCGACAGAGCTTCTATCTTCTTGAAGGCTGCTGACTTGATTTCCACCAAGTACAGACATGATATGTTGGCTGCCACCATGTTGGGTCAAGGTAAGAACGTCTACCAAGCTGAAATTGACTGTGTCGCTGAATTGATTGATTTCTTCAAGTTCAACGTTAAATATGCTGAAGAATTGTACGCTCAACAACCACTTGAAAGTAGTCCAGGTGTCTGGAACAGAGCCGAGTACAGACCATTAGAAGGTTTCGTTTATGCAGTTACTCCTTTCAATTTCACTGCTATCGCTGCTAACTTGGTTGGTGCACCAGCCTTAGTTGGTAACACTGTTGTCTGGAAACCATCTGCTTCCGCTGCTTTATCCAACTACTTATTGTTACAAATCTTGGAAGAAGCTGGTTTGCCAAAAGGTGTGATCAATTTCATTCCAGGTGAACCCAAAGAAGTTACTGAATTGGTTTTGGAAGACGAAGCCTTCTCTGCTTTGCATTTTACTGGGTCCACTCAAGTCTTCAAGGATTTGTACGTCAAGATTTCTCAAAATGTTGCTGCTGACAAGTATAGAGATTTCCCAAGAATTGTTGGTGAAACAGGTGGTAAGAACTTTCACTTGGTCACCTCTTCTGCCTCCGTTGAACACGCTGCATTATCCACATTGAGAGGTGCTTTCGAATACCAAGGTCAAAAATGTTCTGCTACTTCCAGACTTTATGTTTCCGAAGCTGTCTGGCCTGAGTTCAAAGAGAAGTTAACAAGTGCAATGAAAACCGTTTCTCTCGGTGACTCTACTACTGATGTCAATACCTTCATGGGTCCAGTCATCCATGAACAATCTTTCGACAAATTAGCCGGTGCCATCGATCAAGCTAAGACGGACAATGAGTTGGAAATCATTGCTGGTGGAGAATATGACAAGTCTGCTGGTTACTTTGTCAAGCCAACGTTGATCCAGACCACGAACCCAAACCATGAATTCTTAACAAGAGAGTTTTTTGGTCCAGTCTTAACTGCCTATGTTTACAAGGACGATCAACTCGAGCAAGTCATGAAATCAATTGATTCCGCAACCAAGTACGGATTAACTGGAGCTGTTTTCGCCAGCGACAGAGAAACCTTGAGACTCGCAGAAGAAAAATTAAGATACTCTGCTGGTAACTTTTACCTCAACGACAAGTCTACTGGTGCTGTTGTCGCTCAACAATGGTTTGGTGGTGCAAGAATGTCTGGTACAAACGATAAAGCCGGATCTGGTAATATTTTGAACAGATTTGTTTCCGTCAGAAACATCAAAGAAAACTTCTATGAATTGAAGGACTACAAGTACCCATCTAACTTTTGATTCAATCAATAAATGTCATAATATCAATATACAAATCTCGAGTGTTAGCAATAACTGAAAACTGAAGTGATGACTGGAGTGATGTCCAAAGTGAAAAGTGGGGTGATAACTGAATTCTCCTTCTCATTGGTTCTGTTTGATTCAAGATTCTACCTGCTCCAATGCACATGGACATGATTCCTGGTCACGGTGGTCGTAATATCCTTCTCTCACGACAAGGTCCACTTAAAACACCACCAGTTCTGGGCTTCTCAAAACGTCCATCGAGAGAATCCGGAGTTAGTAAACTCCGTTTACCACCCGTGGACATAGGAATTGAAGAAGAAGCCTGTGTATGTTGACTTCATTGGCCGCCTTGGATAAAGGGACGGGGTTATAGTATGTAGTCATGAGGGCACATCCATGATGATCATCTACCGGAGAGTGTCCTGTGAACAAGGGGACATTTCCCTGGGAGAGAATATCTCATAGCAATCCTTACACGTATTAAGCTCTTTCTCTTGACTTTTGTTTTGATACACTATTTACAGTTATATCATCTGAGGTATCTAAAGGTGACCAGGGGTCGGTGTTGTGAGCATCGTTATTCAATAAGAACTGCTCCCAACACAGGACAATGTTTCTTATGGATTCCGGGCCTGTATTCTTGCACTTACTACAAAAGAAGCCCATCGGAAATCTACAGGGAAGTTGGTGATTGACAGTATGCAAATCTGATCCATCCCCTTAGGTTTTGGTGGAGACGATTGCGATGGACTTTGAGGCTAAGCTTGAGGGGATACTGTGGGTTCATAGGAGGTGACAATACAAATCTATAAAGGAAGAGATTGAGGACTCGTGATCCTTGGAATTAACTGATACCATCTCCCCATAATTAAGTGGTGCAAAATCTCCTTGCACCGATCAAGCTATCTAAATAACGGTTTTGATTTTATGGAAGAATCAAAAGAAAACTGCGACTTTTTCAAACTTCCATTATGATCTGGTTGAGCGATAGACAGAGTACGTAAATTGATCAAATGATGCTCCTGTGGTAGGTGCATCTGACATGTCCATACAGCTTTCCACTAACTTGTAGAATACGGAGTGGGCTTCACTACTTTTGGTGTTATTTTGTTCCTTCTTGGAATTATAACATTTTTCGACTCAGGTTTACTTGCATTTGGTAACATCTTATTTGTTATAGGGATTATTTTGATTATTGGACCTCAAAGGACTGTAACTTTTTTCACAAGACCAACGAAGGTTAGAGGCACCATATGTTTTGGGATAGGGATTTTATTGATTCTAATGAAATGGTCATTCCTTGGTTTTATCATTGAAAGTGCTGGAATACTTGGATTATTCGGAGACTTTTTTGGCACCATAGTCCAGTTTTTAAGATCGATCCCGTATATCGGTGATATCTTGAGTCATCCTGCCCTTGCTCCAACTATTGACAGATTGGCAGGTATCAATACTTTGCCTGTTTAGTATAGTGTAATATAGTATCTATAGAGATCTGAGAAGGTTTTTTAAATTCAAGACTGCTCATAAGTCTTCATAAACTTAATTGAAACTTGCCTTGTTGAAAGGCATCTTTGTTTTTTGTAAAACTCTGTTGGAGAGTCATATCACGATGATGCTTGTCATAGTAACTGTCATGTTGGCGAATATAACTAAGGAATTCACCTCTAGGTTTTTTTCATTGATTTATTGATCTATAAAAAATTTTTCTATTGGCTAATTAGACCACGATGGGAGAACATTTCAAAAAATAACATCGAAAACAAACTGATGGTATTAATATTAGTTGTTGAATAAAATCCATCTTTGTTTAACATGGATTTTATATACTGTTTTTGTCAAAATCACACATTAGAACTATCGCTGTTGTTTGATTGCACATACGAAAACTCGACCGGCAATTTAGTGACTCAAGGAGCAGGTTTGGTACCACAAATTTGCTTTCGTGAAACAAAAAACCTATTGTTGACATATGAGAACTTCAAACCAGAAGCTCTTCAGCAATGTAATTATTGATTTGAAGCAACAGTATAACAACTAGTTACGTAGTTTTCGTAATGTCAAATGTTCATATTCTCTCCAGGGTCAAGATTGTTGCAAATGAGCCTCCACAAGTTTACTTACGCCTAGGTCCTCCTGTCTGAATCACACATTATTTCCACATAGAAGTTTCCTTGCAAAAGCAACAAAAAGACCTTCGGAGTCCTCTCAGAATACTACCGTTAACCAATTGATATTTAAAATCCTCTTCCGGGGCATTAGCTTTTGTATCATACCTCTAAGGGTTCCATTTATGGCAGGGTATTAGTAGTCGGGGCGCTTCTGCACAATAGCCATGTTTCCAATTCTTATCTAACTCTTCACTACCCTTATAAGAATTTATTCCAGCAACCTTCCTCCAAGTTAACAATAGAACCTCCCCTTATAGCTGTTTAGCCATAATTGGGTATGTTTCAATTGGTATATTACGACTCACCATAATTAGAAGTTCAGGAAGCAAATATATGGATTCTAAACTAAGTATTAGTTCAACAAGGATCCGTGATAGTTTAGTGGCTAGAATCTCCGCTTGTCGCGCGGAGGACCGGGGTTCAATTCCCCGTCGCGGAGTCTTTTTTACCTCTCTATATTTTGAGAATACGTCACACTTGACCCTAAAACGCTGATGATAGAATCTACCATCAAAATGATTCGAGACGGAGAATTTCAATTTTTTTATGTTGCAGAGATGCTTTACAAGCGAAGATAGGTACGGGAAACTGAGAGATCGATTGAAAATCAGGTGATAAAGTTCTCTTCTCTAGCATACAGATCGCGTCGATATTGGCGTTTTTACCCTATCATGCTCTGACTTTCGTTCTTCATATAACTGTCTTTCAGACGAATGAACCTGGATGATTTTGTCAGAAAGAAGTTTTATAGTGAAACCATTTAGTCATTATTGAGTGATAATTGCAAGAAGCTTTTCATTTTTGGATTGGTGCAATGTTACTCTGAAAGTATTCTGAGAACCGCTTATTAATGTCAAATGCCTCGATATTTAAGCTCTTGTACGTGTCTGGAAAATATTTCGGTGCCATCAAAGAAAAACTCTGCTACTTCTCGACCTATACAAAGCTGCTGAACCTCTTAATATTTCTGAATGTTCAAATACATGAAAAGTCCCGGGTAAACACACCACAGACAGGGTTTATACAAAGCCAGAAAGTGTAATTAATCAAAATTCAAGCATGAAGACCGAGAGTAGTGACAGAATACCCAAAAGCCATTCTTCTACCCTTTTTAAATATGGTTTCACATCAATTTGATTTCAACCATCGAAACACAATTATTTTGTATCGCGATTTTGCGATGAGGCAGATATACAATTTTGCAACTTTAGCGTAAGGGTATTCGACAAAAAGACCCCATAAGTCTAACTTCTGATGAGTCGAAGGGAGGAAATAAAACGCAAAGAGCTTCTTCAGCTACAATTTCAAAAGCTGATGCAGACAACCAACAGTAAAATACATCTGTGGCTCGGTAAAAAGCCTTCGAGCTCGGTTGAATCAAACAAATCTCAGGAAAATCCACTCCATGAATTACCCATCATGGAACCGGGTAAAAGTTTGAATACTTTGGGGGAGGAATTCGAGGTTATAGGCCTGTTCTTATCAAATGACTTCAAGAATGGGTCAATTCATAAGAAGAAGTCCAATACAGTGGCCACTAGTAAAGCTATGGAAAGTTTAGTTAATAGAATCAAATCCGATGCACGGGTCAAGAATACGCAAAAATATCAAAATGGTATTCAGAGAAACCCGAGAATTCAAGATAATACCAGTAGGACCAGTCGTTCCTCTGGTGAAACACCTGGAATAGGAACTGTACGAAAGAAAGGTAAATCATCCCATGGCTCTCTTAATACGACCCACAACTCCATCTCAGATATAGATTCGGATCTGGAGAGTGAAAATGATAGAGAAAGAGGCAGAGGAGAACGAAAGAAGGCTAAGTTGATGATTTGACTGCAATAATGAAGTTTTAATAGGCACTATAGATAATGAATATAGTTTTCGGATTTTTTTTCGTGAACCATTCATATAACAAAGCAGTTTACAGGAGACTTCAAGTATCGCCACCCTCAAACTCTCATCCATTCACACTAGCAAATTCCAAGCTTTCGGTTCACAGTGCAAATTTAGGTCACAAGAGAGCTGAAACAATACTGCGACATGCAGGTAAATAAGGATCAATGACTTCAAGTCTACCGCCTTATCTTACTGGTTTATGTGCAACCTGGAAGATTCGAAAAGTGTAAACTTTGTCCTAGTTACGGTTAAACTTCACGGAACCAAAAAATACGTATGTTCGTATACGGCCAACTCGTAGAGTTTCAAAATAAATGGAATGCCAGAGATTACAACCTTGTTTAGACAGTTAGGCTTATCTGGTACTAAGCAAATCGATCTTACTTGATCTTGAGAGGGGGAGATGATGCAACCCTGGCAGGTAGTTTTGGTTCATTATAAAGAAATCGGCTCCCCTTGCATACTTACGTAAATGAACGTAAACTACTCAGTGCTAAAACCAAATGTGGGTACCATTTTTTAAAGTCTATTAACTTCAGCAGTTGAAGTCGGACAAGAGGAAGGTGACGCTGTATGTCAGAATGCACCGGATCTTATAGCCTATCTCGCTTAAAACTTCTCTCAAGGAGATGTGCACTATAGACAGATAGATTACATGTGAACTAGCGGTTCTTGAAAGGTTTACAACAAAGATTTTGTTCCCCCCATCCCATTAGCTGTCACTTGAAAAATACCAGATCTTTCCAATAGAGGTCCTTGCAATAGATCCTTTGTAATAGATCCGAAAACAGTTTAATGGGTCTGTGCAAAAGACTGATGGGATGAGTAAGGAAGGGATGGCATGATGAACAATCAACATATGGGAGATAACGAATGTTTGAAGCAATTTCTAACGAGGATTTGCTGAGTCGGACAACGAAAAAACAATTATTCACAAACACTTGATGGCATTCAGGATCTTGTCATAATATTCAGGAGAGGAATCGTCAATGAAATGTATGGGGTTGAGCTCATAGTCATACTTGATGCTGGCGGTCAAGAGCGATGATAAAAAAGAGAAACGCAGGTGCGTTGTTCTTAGTTAGAAATTACTAATTAGATATTCGTTCCAACAAAATAAAGTTCGTACACAGATATTTCAATTGGTGCCAACAACAAGGCTACAATAATAGATGATAGTGTAATCATGGATGACCGTATGAAGAGCAAAAACCAATAAAGATTAAAGAGTAAATAGGGGAACACTGTCTAGTGCCCTGACACATTAGAGCTAAAATTGCTTAAGAGCATGTAAGAGTACTTATGTATTGAGGCTGTGACGAAATAACAACTGCTATTACTGTATGCGAAAAAATAGCGGTATTTGTTTGCAATGGATTTTAGGGTGCTTGCTTTTAATAGTTTTTGAAGCCGCCAGGATAAATATTTGGGTACTGCATATATGTGTAAACTCTGTATATAACCATATGAACGTTGAGGATTTAGGAAACCGTGCACCGGTCTTTAGACTATCCGCTACTCGAAGCGGGGTCGTCTAATGTGATAAGTATCATGAGACAGGCTAGTGGATGAAGCGAAATAAGGCTTTCTCGACTGTTTTGACCACAATCAATTACATCATCTCTAACAAATACCCTCTCCATGTGACCCAGATGGAGATATTGCTTAGTCTGTCCCAAGCCAAGTTTCATGGGTACTGCTAGTTCTTTTTTTTTCACTATCCTCCAAGTTATAACGTGGAACAAACAAGACGACTTCTGCCAAAATGCTGAAGAACACAAAGGTTCAACACTAATGTGTGCAATGTGTTAGACATTCTTGAGACTGGGCTCAGTAAGACCCTTTAGCAGTTTGCTAATGAACCTACCGCAAAACATCGGGTCAATCGTCATGCTCTTTTGCTACTCAACCTTGTGGCGGTTTCACTTTATATACGTTTTATTTAGACCCATTCTCCACTCAGGTACCAATTAGGTAAGTTTTGGTCAAGGCAGTACAGTAAATATACATCTAGATAATCTATATATCCCTACATTTTTTTGTTTATCAGAGTTTTTTAGCGTATACTAATAATACAACGTGGAAATTGAAGTCATAATCATGGTTGGTCATGATGAAGGTCGTGATGATTATCGTGATGAAGGTCGTGATGATCGTAATGATTATCGTGATGAAAGGTGGTATTGTGATATGACTTTGAGTGGCTTTCCGTCAAGTGACTAGTTTTTTTCATAAATCGTTAATTCTTCTTCGTTTCATTTCGGATTCGATTGGCTCCTCATTGGGACTTGCATCCGACTCCTTGAGTAAAGAATCCACCCTTACTTTGTTCATGGGTGAGGTAGTGGAACTAGCACTACGGCGAATTGGCAGATGGACCAGCTTCACTATAGACGAAGGCGGTGGAGTTAACAGACGCCCTGGCAACAGTACAAGCGAATTATCTCTTTGAGACGAAGACAAGGATGATATCGACGAGGTATTTGAGAAGATCGAATTGTTTGTCGAAATCGAGTCATGAAACTTATAAAACTCAACTAAAGATGGTCTAAACCGATCTGATATTTTTTCTGCTGGTATACTACGAGGATATTCTTTTGAATTTGACCGAGAAGTGGCCATAGCCAGGAAACTATTAGGTAGGGATCTAGCATTGGGAGTCGTCTGAAGGGGCAACTGGTGACTTGATTGTCGAGTGTGAGATGAAGGGAAGGGGGTAGAATTAGTTGCACCCACGGATGTCTGGAAAAGAGCTGTACTGGTGGTGGACGATGAGAACCTGGGGGCTGTGGTTGCAGCCGAGGAAGGAGCTGAGGTCGGAGCAGGTGCTAACGGATCACATAGCAACGAAGGGTTTCTTCCACGACACAGGTCGACAGAAGCGCTATGAGATTCCCAAATATTTCTGAAATGAAGTGGATGATATTGCTGTGGTGTCATAGTGAGTCCTTCGGTTTTAGTCACAGATGGACTACGAGTAACTGATGTTGGCAGACCGGGAGGGCGTGTTTGAGGCGGAGAACGAACACCAACTGTATGAGAAGTTGTGTTGGACGGGCGATGATGAAATGTAATCGGAGCAACACTTGGCGATCTTTTACTTTCTGAGGAAGAAGGGATTCTTGGGTGTTCAGGCACAGGTTGTTCTATTACCTCATTTCTCATTGGTGGATGAAATGGACGGAATTGAAGTGATTGACGAGGCTCTGCTCCAAACAGAAAACCGCCGGTTGTATGTGGGTCAGAGAGGGCACGGGGAGCAGCAGTGGATCCGACCTGTCGTGCTGGATGTGATACGGATGGAGGGACAGGTGGAGAAGGATGTGAAAAGTTCATTATTGGCGCCGACAACTTATGACCTGGTTTGGGATATTGTGGTGGAGCCGAGGGCTGAAGATCGGGAGGCCCAACTGGGGCCTGATACTGGTATACCACGGGATATCCCATGTTGTAAGATACGTACTGCATTGGTACCCCATACTCATTATAATAGACTGGGCACACAGGCTGCTGCTGTGCAATGTGTGGATGGGCATGTGGATGGGCATGTGGATGAGCATATAACATACCATAATCAAAGCCAACAGGTCCAGGATGAGAAGCAGGAGGATGTGGATGTGCCTGATGGGAATGATTACCTTTTGTGTTGCTGCTACTTCGACGTTTGATGTATCTCAAACTTTCTTCATCATTCTTACGAAACTTTCCACTACTGTGCTTGAACTCCCACACATTATTATCGCTATTGTTATCATTGACTTTGTGGAAGCCATACATATGAAGCTGACGAACAAAGCTGGCCACATTCCCATGCTTGAAATAGTTCGTCAATATTTGGCTAAATTCTTTTCCTGGTAGTAGTGAAAAAGTATTCATTTGGTCATTATTTTCGTTCCACCAAATAAGCCTCGATAACAGAGGGTCTGAAAGCATCAGATAAAGTTTGTGTACGAAAGCATTTTTCTTGACGCCATTGGGCGCAGAATCTGGTGTGTTTTCCTTTGTGCTATCTTCTCTATTATTGACTGGAGTTCCACATTGAAATTGTTTGGATTCGGAGTCGTGTTCATTTTGTGGTCGGCCTATTCCAGGCCCATTTTCTTTAGATTGAACTACCAGGGTCCCATCGCTTCTTGAATGGGAAGGAAAGTCCCCTTGACTAGTTCTGTCGCTCATATTGATGTACTGATTAATTCAAGTTCTCTGCATGGAATAGCTGAATAATTTCGACAAATGGAAAGAACCAGGTATTTAGAAGGATGAGCCGAAGACAGTGGTTAGCTTGTGTGCTTGAAGGGGCAGGCTACAAAAAAAAAAGAACTTTTGAAATATCAAAGATTTCGTTGTAGGACAAAATATGAAAAGTTGAGGAACTTCCGAAATATATTTATGAAAGACTGAACAAACTGATCTTTTTAAATTATTTTCTCCAAAGATTTTTTTTCTGCCGCATTTTTACTGAATTTTTTTTTTATATTCGCCCCATTTTGTTTTTTGTTTTTATTAATGAAATTTAATGTACTTGGTTATGTACATTAGAATGACCTTGCATTCTCGTTTTAGCCAAATAATTCATCTCGCAGGGAAAAAGATTTCCATTAATAGCGTATCAAAAATGACACTCCTTATCGATACCGATACTCATAACGCGTTCAATCCAAACAATCTTGATATATATAAATAACTTCTCTATCGCTGTTCAAACCTACTTGAAATCTTAACGGATTTTGAAAATTTTCTATGAGTTAAAATATTTTTATTCTTTTTCTAGCTCCAATTATCAGTTAATAATGTTAGTAAGGTCGTTAATTTTCTTGCATTATGGTAAAACTATAATTACGAAATCGAATCCTGGGTGAGACTTCAGACTTGATACAATCTGTGATTTTTTGAGTATATTACTGGTCTACAGAATGTACGTACTTTGCCCTCTATCATCAAGATTTTTCATGGAGTGACAAAATTGAAGGCTCGCTGATATTATAACTAATGTTTGTCGCTAGGACAGTGCTTCACGGTGGACTGCTAACCGCGTTGTTCGAAGGTTCTTGAGGAAAGTGATGAATGGTGAGTGCACCTCGCCTGCTAGATGAACCCATCGAATAAAAAAACAAAGTTTCGGTCTAGAATTTTAGTGCAATTTAACCCGGTAATGACAATTTTTGTCTTGCGGCTATTCGCAAACTAGTGGCAGACCCCGTAATGCTGTAAAGGGAATCGCGGCAAGCGAGTGGCGTGCTGACACTTAAGTCTTTTGAACCGGTTAGGGTGCAACAAGGACAGCTTAAAAAAGTCGAAGTAAGTATCGTTTATGCAAACACTGCACATACTCGCCATAACACACCAAAATTAGGTACCGGTTCAATTTGGTATGCATTTAGTTAACGGTCGATATCGCAAAAGTGAAAGGAAAATCCTGAGCAATTTTTTTATCGCAGCCCCAGGGCCGTCAACCAGCACAGATTTAATGTTTATCGGCAAATTTAGCCTCAGCATTTATTTAAAATGCCAGGTATAAGCAGGGTTTTCTTGATCAGTATTCGTCATATTATTCTAATCTTTCTATTGTTTGATATGGGATTTAGACTTTTCGGTCTAAGTGGTAAGTGCTGATTTTTTATCCATCGAGCATTTGTTTCAGTGCAACCCAAGAGATTACCACTAACAGATATGACATCATTTGAGGTTTACTTGCTTTGAGATTCGAAACATAAAATATCCAAAGGAAATATTATAGCTTATGTTGTGACCGCAAGTAGATTTCTTCAAACAAGGGTTTCCGTAGAGGCTCCATAAGATTTCTCGAACTCAGCTCAGGTACATACATTACTCTACATACTCTGTCAACGGGATGCAAAATGATGTTGCACCATTTACGTATATGGGAAACTGTCTTGAAGAATTTGAATACTAACTATCAGAGTCTGAAATGCCCTCCATGTAAATGTAAAATGATACAACCCTTCCTCAAATCAGGAATATTCTTGACTCAGATCATGACCTCTCTTGTATAGAAGCCTTCCACTTAACATATCACCAACTTCGATCATCTTACTCCAATGGATACGAGTACCCTTTCTTAAGGTCGCATCAGCTTCTTCATTCAAGACATTTACGTCGGTACATTCAATCTTCGAGCCGTTAACTCCAATAATCACATGATTTCCATCTTCAACCTGTTGATGGGATTCTAAGAATTGAACTCCCTTTATACCAAAATTAACAGCGTAAACTCTATCCATGGAGGAAGGATTGAAACCCTGTTGAACATGTCCTGGAACAGCAGTTCTCGTTTCGAATCTCTTCTTGGAATTTTCTTTCAAGATTTCACTAATCAAGTCAGTGGTGTAAACCTTTGAACTTAATTCATTTCTTATAATGATTTTACCATTACGATCCTCACCACGGTCATTTTCAAAGATCTTGAAAATCAAATCAATGTCTTCTCGAATAGCTCCTAAACTGATTTGGTTTTCCGGAGTGTAAGTAGCAATGGAACCAGTGACCAAACCAATAAAACTGGCAACGAACCCAGAATGACCTCCTTGGACTTCTACAACGAACACTCTACGCCTTGTAGACGAAGCACTTTGCTTAACGGCATCACAATATTTCACCAACTGGTTTAAACAAGTGTCACAACCTAAGGAGTATTCAGTTCCAGGAACATTATTTGAAACAGTAGCTGGTACGACGATCATTGGAATCTTAAATATTGGATAATTCTTACGCTGTTCAGTTAATTGATTCAACGCCGTGAAACTTTCGAATCCCCCAATGATGACCAATCCGTTCAAGCAATTTTTTTGTAAGTGATACGCCACTTGTCCGAAATCCTCATCAGGCAAGGAACGGTTGGTACCGATTTCACTACCACCTTTGTTGTACCACCCTTCAACATCAAACCATGATAGCTCTTTCATTTCTCCAGTATTTATTAACCCGTGAAAACCGTTTTGAATAGCAAAAACTTTATGGCCACGACTCAAACAGTATAATGTGATAGCTCTAGTTGAAGCGTTCAAACCAGATGACGAGGCACCAATATGAATGATACCAATGTTCAACCGCTTTGAAGTATCTGAGATCATTTGAGTGCCATCATCGTAGATGCTTGTGTATAGATATTGTTCATAGGCCTCAGCGAACTTGCTATCACGCAAGCTCATTGCCTTATCGAAGTCTTTAGCTTCAATGCTTTCAGCTACAGACTTTGTCAATTCGACTGCTTTTACTAAAGGCTTGCGAACAATCTTGTTTGCAACTATTCCAATCATTGGGGAAGGAGTGGAAGGAGTGCTTTCCAAAACCGCTTTTACAGCTTCTACACCCTGCATCGTACCAAGCATCCTGTCGTATGCTACAGCAGAACCACCACGTTGAACATGTCCCAAGGTGGTGATCCTAGTATCTAGACCTAAATCCACCAATACGTCTTTAACTTGTTTAGCAGATATCGGATTCAATTCATCATCAATGGCACCTTCTGCGACAATAACTGTGGTGTTTCTTTTACCGTAACCACGGTGCCTCTTAACAACATCTTTCATGTTTTGTTCCCATTCGCCATGACGCGCTGGCTTTTCAGGGATGAAAATGTAATCAGCCCCGGTAGCCAAACCAGACATAAGTCCTAACCAACCACAATGGCGGCCCATGACCTCGACCACAAAAGCTCTAGAGTGGGAAGTAGCAGTAGCATCGATGTAGTCAACCATTTCGGTGATACGCTCTAAAGAAGAATACGAACCAATGGTAGTATCTGTGCTGCTCATATCATTATCGATAGAGCCCACAAGCCCCACAATAGTTAAATGGCGGTGTGGTTCTACCTGTTCTGCAGTAAATTTGTTGGTTGTCACTAATTCTTCAACTAACGAGGGCCATTCACTACGGAATAAATCAGCACCAGTTAAAGATCCATCACCACCGCAAACAATTAAAGCATCAATACCATTTTTAATCATATTAGAGGCGGCTTGTAACCTACCTTCCCGTTCCCTGAATCTCTTACTTCTGGCAGTACCAATATTTGTACCACCGTAACTCAAGAAAGATCTCACATCATCCCACTCCATCTTCTTGAGGTAATCATTTACCAAGCCTTCATAACCTTCATACACTGCGAAAGAATCACAACCGAAGTAGATACTAGCTCTTACCACGGCACGTACAGCTGGGTTCATACCCGGAGAGTCACCACCAGAAGTCATAACAGCTATCTTCCTTTTTTTGCTGACCTTCGTGGAGGTTTGTCCCACCGACTTCCTATTTCCCAATACTTCTTTTCTATAAGCAAGATACTCATCCGTGTTCTTGAAACTGCGTCCAACAATACTTTCATGATCATCTAGGACAATACGGTTTCCCAATGGATCTTCGAGATTAGGAAATTTACGCTTCGCTGCCGCAACATCAGGAGTGAAGAACCTCAACTCCTTGCTAGTTTCCACGCAACTGGACACCAATCTCAATTTGATCAACACGGGCTTGCTAAAATCCTCACAGCCATCACCACGGTAAATAGACAGCTCCTGCAATGGAACAATGTCACCTTTTTCATTGTGATCTTGAATTGGGAAAGATTCTAACCAAACTTCCCTAGCAGAGTCGGCACTAACACCCAAAAGATCCAATTGATTGAGTATTTTATTGTAGTTTTTCACGATGGTAAATCCAGCATTCACATAGTAATCAGCTGTTTCCACGAACTTTTTCTCATCATCCGTGACGAGGGAAACAGAGCTTATTCCTTCGACTGACATTGTAGAATGTGTTGGTGATACAGCAGACCTTTTAAAGATTTCGCAATGCGACTGGTGACGGACCTTGAGAAGCCGGGCCGAACCCACGCGGACCTGCGCGATAGCAAACGGAGGGGCAGTGGCCTGACACCATTCCATCGGGTGAGGAGCAGGAACCATCCTCAAATTAGTTTTCAAAAACAAGGTGAAGTCAACAGCCTACATGTAACTCTTTGTATTCGATCTATATCCTTTCAAAATACCCCAAAGCCTCGTGAGATTCCTCAACCTTCAGAACTCTCCCCAATGCACAGCTCACAACTAAAATAAGAATTCTTGTCTTCAAAACCACACCGACAATAATAGGGCCTCTATAATGAACCACATAGCCAATTGCTTTAGAGCGTAACCTCCGCTTGTCCCAGATTCCTCTGAACTATTATCCTCTTTCTCTGTATCATTTGAGTGTCGTGGTAACATAGTCGGCTCCACAAATGGTTGCAATTTGCCATGAGCTATTTGTCTTCTCTCATACACTTCATTTTGAAGCCCGGGATACCCCCCTACACGACCACCAATATCACCGTCCTCACAGCTGAGTTGATGCCACTCTCCTTCTTCCCATCCGTAACTATAGACTTGTCCGCTCGAGTAGTCACTGACAAATAAGTTTCTTGCGCTCATTGTGTATGGCATATCCTTGAAGTCAGAAATGCCCCCAGCCCAGGAAATAGTCCCTTCACTGTTTCCAGGGTCACCACCTGCCCACAAACTGAGCTTTACTCTCATAGGGCTTCTAGGTATTCCATATGGGTTGGAAGATGAGAGGTCTCTGACAACAATTCCATCCAATGTCCATCGAACGAAATTTGGGGTCCACTCAACTCCGTATCTATGGTAGTTTTGCCTCGGATCAAGCACGCTGTGATACTCCCCTCTGTCCCATGTTGTAGTATTACCCTTCATGAAAAAATTACTTTGGAATTCGTACGCATTCGTACCAAATAGCTCAGCAATATCTATTTCATCCAAGTCTTCAGCTTGGAGATAAAACAGCAGAATTATACCTTCTCCTGAAGCAGAAAGGATGTCACATTCAGCCTTGCCGTACAATATGCTGAACTTGCTCTCAATAATTGGGTTATCGAACCGTTTCGACATTTTCATGTGGATTTCATCCCCAATTATCGTCACATCGCCGGTAGAATTGTAGTTATGCAGAGAAAACCCTGAAACATCACCACCTAAAGCGTTTGCACGAACTATACAATCTACATCACTTAGTGGGTTACACGTAAGGACTGCTCCCAAGAAGATGAAAATACTTTTCCATTTTGCAACCATGATTGTAAACTGCGAATAAAAAAATACTCGAGACTAATTTTTTTTGCAACCTTACCTCAAAAAGTTAAAGATCAAATAGGGTTATTCTTCGTAATCCTACAGATAAAATAAAAAATTAATTTCGAGGCCGTAGATTGAAGAGCCAAGGAAAGCACTATATTAATTTGAGCAAGTTGAAGACATCCAAGGGTTGATATAACTTCTCCTAAACCAGAAAACGTTTGCAGTGATCAACCCAGTGGCTTTCAATTTAGTTACTAAATAGCTAATACTTTTCAAATGATCCGCTTTCACGATGTTGCTACCAAAAGGCACCTTTCCCTTCGACGTTGATATACAAACCTAGACTTTAGGGGTTGTGATGCATATACGGTATGTCAAAGATAGCGAAAATTATGTACGGATGGAGCTTTATTAAGCTTTTGTGGTGCTACAGTAAACTAAATGAATACCTCTATTAAGTGGATGTCGCACTTTCCCCCGGTTATTTGAACGCAAAAATCAAAGCGTCGTTCATACCGGTACATTAAGACTGAGATCTCTTCAGTTTTCCATTTAAAAAGTTGGCATTTTACGTATTTAATATGCGGAGCATTAATAGCTAAACCCGAAGCTGTTGGTGCACTCCACCATCAGAAAATGGTCTTCGCTAGATCAGCTTTCATATTGAAGTCCTTCGCAAATAGCTTGTCAAATGAAGCGAGAGAGCACGATTTTGGAACTATGAAATGCGACATTTGTTTAAGAGAGCGCTCAATTTAAGCGGAATTAAGAAACGTACTTGTACACATTACACGAACCATCTTGCAAACATCTCGGATCACATAATGTACCAATCCTTGATATAGAAGGGCACTGAGTAAGTTTCCTCTACCTAATCTATTAGTGCATCTCAAACAATCTTCAGCGACAGCAAATTTAGTTTTTTAAGCTCAAACCTTTTCCTCCTGGTGAACGACAACTTTCATCCTTTCCCAGCCAAAAGAAAAAGAGTACTGTACTTCAATACCAAAAGGCCCCACTCATTCTTACCAGCATGGAACCGGTGCGACTAGGTTCAGATCGGGTCGAAGTTTTAGTATACTGCTAGCGAATGGCCGCGCGATTCAAGATTTAAATATTACGCGAACGCTTACACTAGACCTATGGAGTCGATTGGTAGAGTTGTGCTTACATACATTAGGGGAGTAAAGTTCATAGGGAGGGAAGAATTGAAAGAGAAGCTTGCATTCATCTGCCATGAATTAGAATGCTCTCCGGTTGAACTCGATAATGTGATTGACTATATCAATACAAACATCAAAATTCTGGGGTTTCAGATCGACAAAATCATGCATGAGGTTGACTCAGAGGTTGTCTATGCGTTTATTAACAACACCAGCTACACAAATTCTGATACTTCAGCCACACATGCGGATAAAGAATTAAGCGTATTCAAGCAAAGCGAGATTGAAGTGATAAAATTTATCTTCGATGAGATAATGCTAAATAATTATCACATGAAGCAAGATGCTCTTATAGATAAGATCTTGATAACGAGGCATGTACAAAAATCAACCGCAGACATACAAAACATCATCACGAGGCTAGTGGGGTATGGGTATATAGAGGTCGAGCGGGGCCATTTAATTGTAACGGTAAGACTGCTCCTTGAGTTGAAGCATTACATGGCCAAGTACGACATTGTAAAGTGTCGAACATGCGACAACGTGGTTACAAGGGGAATAGAGTGTGAACATGGCAGTTTTCACTACAAGTGTCTCGATATTTACGAGAGAAGCAAAGATTTGGTAATAGGTCAGGAGAATTATAAGTACATAGGTCTACAAGTGGCTCGATAGTTGCGACACCATTCTAGAATGGAATCCTAGACCAGGAATGCATTAGTGATAATAATAGTGGCATTGACCTCAACATATCTTGGGGTCCCTTTAATCACGTAGACAAGGCAAATTTATTATGTAGTCAAGAGACCTACTTTATCGTTCACTCATAATCCAGGATCACCTACTTTTCTTGGAAAGTGTGCCATCTACTGATGGGCTTCAAGACTGTCTAGATATTCACTTTCCAATTCATCAATTAAGTCATAGTACCACTGTTCTATTACATGCTGTTCGTATCTCTCGTTAATAGGATGCGTATCTTCTGGGAGTTCCGACATGTCAACCCGGAAATGTGGGCCCGGGTTGAATTCCACCACGGCCTTATTGTATATCGATATCATGGGGTAGTAGCCCAAGCTTCCATCATCACATTGTTTGAAATTAGTGTTTTGCTCTTGTATGAGATTTCCAGGTATCGGTAAGAAGGAATATAGATCTTCAAATGGGGTACCTACCTTCACACCATTCTTGTACACCACTATCCGAGATCCAGGGATCTTGGGTAAATCGATGGTCCTGTCCAAGCTGGAAAGTTTCTCGCCAAACAATTTTATTGGGTCGAGCAACTTGGTCATATTCTCGATAGGAGTGAATTCGAACTGTTCAAAATATAACGAGCTCTTGTACTTTATCGGGATTTGGTCCCTCACTATATTTCCATTCTCGACGAATATAGTTTGCGAAGGTGCCATTTCATCTTTGAAATGATTGTAGTGGTCTTCGAGACTAGGTAATTCAATTAGTATCCCTATAGTGTCACCAGTTTTGAAATCTTCTTCCAAGAAAGGTTGCGGTCTGCTAAGGGTGACCTTTTGCCCCGAAATATCCCGAAGCCCATAGCCGTATCCATCATACCCGATTGGTGCTTCTAAACTTGCCTCTTTTCTGGCCACTCCCACTCTAACATGCCCTGTTCCATCGTTACTTTTAACAATGTTGAACTCAAAGTACCATTTCCCTTCTTTGACCCCAACATTTGTTCGAATACTTCTCCAGCCGTGTGTATTAGAAACAGACTTCAACTCCTTGTCAAATAATATTCCACTCAGTTTATCGAAGTAACTGGGACGCACAGCGTATGGTGCCAAATCTGTGGTAGCATACATGACCAGTTTGAGACCCGGGTGAGGTTTACATGGCTTGTATTTGTAGCCTCTTCTATTGAGCGGATTATCATCAGAGCCGTAGAATTGGGTACCGTTTATCTCATGAGCTGGGAACTTGCTTATCTCATTATCAGTCTTGAGATCTTGTGTTTTATAGGGCACTGGTGTCAACCTTGGTTCAACAATTATCCTTCTCTTTTTGGACTTTATTTCCACTTGTGGCTTCACCTCCACCTCAGTAGATACTTCGGGTTTAATTGATTCTTCTTTGACTTGTGGTTCAATCTCCATGAATATTGAAAAAGTTGGCACCCCAGACTTCGCGCCATAAGCCCTAAGCGATGGCACTGCATTAAGGTACGCACGTCTCCCCTTGGCATAAGTAGACTAGTATGAAGCCGTGGGAGCTATATTCCTACTATAACAGTCAAATTATGGACGTGGGGGGGGAGGTGCGTCATTATTCATGAATGACATGACAATGGAAAAAATTCCAATATAGCTTTACTACTCTAAATTTACTTGGTTCAGGTGTCAATCAGCTAGATGCTATAATATTTGGTTTTCTCCTCAGAGTCGAAGAGTTATATCAGTATCCTCAGTGGAAACTCAGGAAGAGTTTTCTTGATGGAGCCTTGTAAAAGATCGAAATGGATTTATTTGTTATTTGCATCAATAGGCCACAAAATTCTGGTGAATAAACTTGGCGATAAATTATTTCCTTCCCTACCTGTTTATTATGACGATTGACCAATTACTGACTATTCACAGTCTATACATTAAGAAAACAATTTTTTCCAGATACTTTTCTTCCTCTCAACCTTTACCGGTTCTTTTTTCAACCCACTTTTTATCTTCTTCAAAGTCATTCCCAGATTTGGGGTTTCTTCGCCTTTCAAAGATTTGTTCGACTTGCTCTCACTTAAATTATCACCATCAAGTAAAGATTTGACCTTATACATTTCACTTCCTGCTGAGCTCAGTTTTCGGAGTTGACTGTGGTAAATAGAGTGAATTTTTTCATTTACCCGTACACCGTTTGTAAACGATACTTTGATCTGAGGGGTACTGGTTTGGGGGCTAACATCTTCCAAAGGAGAGACTTCGTTGGGGTTGTCCAACATCTCCAAATAGTCTCTTGATTGCTCCAACGACCTGTCGCTGATTTCCTTCATCATGTTTCCGAATCTATCTGGCTCGCTGCTGCCCATTAACTCCTCTATTATATTCTCCATGTTATCATCACTTTCAGATTTCTCTTCAGAACTCACACTGGCAATAGACTCCACTGACAGTTTGCGCATACATCCTTTGCGATTTTTCAAACCCAGGTTAGCAGGGCTTACTAGAATCACAGGAATTGTTGAATATTTTACCAAATAACTGGAAAACTTCACCAAAAATTTCTGGCTGTCCTTCACTTTCACCGGATACTTGAAATTCAAATTAGATGCCTTGTTCCCTTCAATAATTAAATTAGGCATGTAGTGTTCGAATAGATTGTGAATGAATGTTTTGTAGTCCAAGAGATTTTGGTCCTTCTTGGTTGTGGCATGTTCATTGATCTCACTCACAACAAAATCCACTGTTACCTTTAGAACTAACCGTGGATTGACCTGGTTTAAAAACCAATTAATTACCTTATCGCATTTGGCCATTATCTCTGGTCCACGATCCACCAAACTGGCCGGCAATAGAGTGGATATCACTAGGTGATCCCCGTTGTAAAGAAAGTTCCCCTCCAATAACCATATAAGCGAATTCCACGAGTGCTTCCTACCGTCAATAATTGTTAATAACGTCCTCCTCAAGTAAAAGTTCTCATGCTTATAACTTAAATTTACGCTTTTGTAGTTATAACTGGGTTTGAGCTTAGTAGCCTCGTTCTTTGAAATAGTCACCAGACGACGTTCTGGGAGGTAATAGGTTTTTTGACTATCGAACTTGAACTGATCAATCTTCGACTTAGTAGTTTGAAACTGAGGATCAAGGGCCATCAACTCCTCATCTGTCATCTCGCTATAGCTTTTCCTTCTGGTTTTTGGAAAACCAGAACTTCCACTGGCAGTGTTCTTGAGTTTCGAACCAAAGACGGAATTGCTCTCCATATCATTTCGATCGTTCTCAGCTTCTTCTTTGTCGTCACCCTTTGCGATGAGCTCATCCAAGTTTTCATGATAGTTAACCCCCAACGTTTCACCGTTTTTCACATTATACATTAGCTGCTGAGGGCTTAGTTTGTTCTTGAGGATCAGCTTTCTAGGAGTTGCATTGTTGAACAGAGTCAGCAGTTTCCGTTTCTTGAAATCCATGGGTCTAGTGGTATAGTTGTGATTCATCCCATAATAATCGGGGCTCAAATCGTTGACCATGGAGGAGCCATAGCCAAAGTTGATATCCTTGAAATTAATTACATTTGTATTAGCCTCAGAAGCATTGTATTCGTTGTCGATGGTGTTGAAAGATACAGCTCGAGTGTAATCACTTGCCACAGACATGTAATCGTTGTCGAGTAAAGTACTAAAATTATGGAAATTTACGTGTTTAAAAAGGCCAACGTCACTAGTCTTGGCGGATAAAGGAGGGTCTGGTGAGTTTATCGGTGTCGTGCATGCTCAGAAAAAAGTCGCAGACAGTAAGCCCCACAGGCTCAGCCGTGAGGCCGGCCGTGGACACATGGACTTAAAGCAGTTCACAACAGCGCACTTGTGGTGGTAAGTATTTAGTATTTAGGGGAGGTGTTCGCTATCGTTCACTAAAGGCAACCTAAGCAAGACATTAGGGCCATTCGCACGGCATTATTTCTTCTCACCTGCTAGTAATATCTGCATACTGAAATAGGTATGATTAAGCTCACGACATTTCACATGGCCTCTAACCCAGCCTTCTCACATACAGAATCCGGGGTATCTCCTCTGAGGGGAACAGACTACTGTATTCGTTAACCGAGCAAAACTGCACAAATCTTTTAAAACGATTATAGAGTGTACCCATAGATTGGACAGAAAGTCATCACGATATGAGTGGATGGGTGCCTTTGAACATGTGCTGCCATACGCCTAGCTTTCCACCTAACACAAAGACAAAATTGGCAAATTAGTGAACTATGCAGTCCGCGATGAGTGGAAGTTGCGAAAGCCGGCAACACGCAATTTACTATGATAAAAGCAACAATTCAGGTACGGTGTTTATAAGTCTGGAATCTTTCAAGGCCCAATTGCCCCCTCCTTAAATTCATGCAGCTTTGGGGACAAAATCTCAAGTCGCAAGGTCTTCATATTCTCGAATAGTATGAGTTTCACTCAGCTTCATTTTACGATTATTTTGATAAGCGAGTGTCGCCGAGAAACCTCGTTGACAGAATGCAAGAGAAAAATTACGACATTCAATAGAAGTTTCGTCACGTAAAATATATAGGTTTCTTGTCTCACCAGTATGTATCATCTCCTTTGGGACACTGGGCAACGCGTAACATGTACGATTGTAAAATAAATAATTTTACACGAGAACCAAAGAAACCCCAGCTCATTCATGTCTCAAAATCACAGCCTTACGTGACGAGCAGTTAGGCTTTTATCTGTAAAAAATGCTTGGAAAAGCATATTTGTTTTAAGGCAATGCAATTGAAATTTCGCTCAAATAAATCCTCTTGTACTCAATTGTTACTACAATTACTCTTATGCACTCACTACCGCTTTATTTTGGTGTCCTTCTTGCTTGTAGCAATTTGCCAATAGCGAATGCGAAAAATAAGCAAACTTCGGTGGAATTGAAAATGTGAAATTGTTTATTTTTTCAATTCATTTTTAAAGGTCAATGAATTCGAACTCAGACCTTTTCGACCCGTTACCAATTCAGTTCTTCAGAGAACTCAATGAATCCAAGGCAAAAGATGTACCTGAATGCTGCCCTGAAGATTCCCCAATCGACATTAAAATAAAATGTGGGCCAGCCATCAAGCTTTACAATTGTAATGACAAAGGAAACAAACGGTACTTTGCAAGCTTGTTACTTATTCTTGAAGATCATGATGAGCTTCCTTCAATAACTTACCAATTGGGTGATACAACCACCAACCTTGTTGTGGAGTCTGGCCACTTTAAAGGTGTAAAGTTTTATTCTGAGTCCAATTACCAATTCTACAGGTATTATATAGACTTACCTTTGATTGAGCATGAGACTATTTGTAAATACTCTATCAATGACCAGAGTCTCGACTTTTGGAAGTTTTATCTTCCATCAGCTTACCAGGCAATGAACCTGATTAGTTTCAGTTGTAATGGGTTTTCATTTGGATGTGACGCTAATGAGTTTCCTTCCAGTTTGTGGTACGATGTTTTGCAAAAGCATTCCAAAAATCCCTACCACGTTATGTTGGGAGGTGGAGATCAGATTTACTGTGACTCAGTCAAAGTAATGAGTGAGAAAATGAAGGAATGGACACAAGTTGACAGTTTCGAGAAGAAAAGGAAAATCCAGGCAGATGAGGAATTCATAGCTGATTTAGCTAACTACTACTTGAACCACTATTTTGCGTGGTTTGGAAAAGGGTTCTGGATTGGAAGCAGCTCAAAGTACTTGGATCCTTTGTTCCCTGCTTCAATGGCTACAATTCCATCGGTGAACATTTTCGATGACCATGACATTATTGATGGATATGGTTCGTATCCTGCTTCGACTATGGGTATGCCTGTTTTCAAAGCTCTTGGACATGTTGCGTTCAAGTACTATATGATTTTTCAACACTTTCAATTGCCAGATGAGAAATTAGAGGACAATTACCAGTCTCCTTGGATTATTGGGAAACTGAATAAGACTTTCATGGGCCTGGAGAATAGATCCGTTTTCACCAAGTTAGGGACTGAAATAGGTCTTGTAGGATTCGACTGCAGAACCGAAAGATCCTTAGAGAAGATTATCTCTGATACGACTTACAGAGGAATTTTTTCCAGAATGGAAGACGAAATCAAACAGAATCCAGATATCAAACATTTGTTAGTCATGTTGGGGGTTCCTATTTTGTATCCTCGGTTAGTTTGGTTGGAGATGGTCTTAACGTCGCCTTTATTGAAACCAATTAAAAAGCTTGCTGAACATGGAATTCTTAGCAAGGGACTATTGAATGAATTTGACGGTTCTGTTGAAGTCTTGGATGACTTGAATGACCATTGGTGTTCTAAGAACCATAAAGCAGAAAGGAACAAACTTGTTAAAGACCTTATGGAATTCGGTTCTGCACATTCCGTAAGAGTCACTATCCTTTCAGGTGATGTTCACTTGTGTTGTATTGGAAGGGTCAAATCAAGAGTTCGCCATCACCCCACGTTTCATCCAATTCACAAGGATGAGTATTTTCAAAAGAATAGGGACATCTTAAAAGCTCCTCAATATGATCCTAGATTGATGTTTAACGTCACTTCTTCAGCCATAGTGAATGCACCACCTCCGGATGCCATGGCTGGATTGTTGAACAAGAGATCCAAAGTCCACCATTTCAGCAAAGACTGTGATGAAGACGTGGTTCCGCTTTTTAACGTTGACCCTCATGGAAACCCTAGAGACAATTTGCAATTCATGAACAAGAGAAACTGGTGTGATTTGAATTTGGCGAAGTATTCCACATACAAAGACAAGTTGTCAGACAGCACAGATGAGAACTATACCAAGAAGCTTCCTGGTTCAACCAGAGTTCCAGCGAAATCTGGAGAGAAGCACAAAGATTTTCAAAAGTTTATTGAGTATCCTCTTTTGCCAGATGCTTTGGTTACAACTTTATATGTGCAAGGCGATCCAAAGGATTTTGATTGTAACACTATGGGTTACGAGCTTCTTATCCCTCCATTAGTCGGTAAATACCAACTTGACCAAGCACCAATAAAGCACGTCGATGAGACGGGCAGCAGTTCGTAAGGGATTAAAATAGTGTCTCCCCAATATGTATTTTGTAGTTAAATTTTGTACGACTAAATTAGACTGTGCGGCTTGACTAAAACTGGATTAAATCGCATTTGAAGATTTACGTGAGGCTAACGTAAGTTGAATTAATGGTCAAAAAAAGAGTCTCAGAGGAGAGCTCGTCCGAACCCCCCAAGAAATCTACATTACCCAATGTAGTAGGTGTATCCCGTTCGATATCTGCGTGTCAAAGATGCAGAATGAAGAAGATTAAATGTGATCAAAGCTTCCCGAAGTGCTCTAAATGTTTCAAGGCTGGTGTTGATTGTATTGGTTTAGATCCAGCAACTGGAAGGGAAGTACCTCGATCTTATGTTATGCATTTGGAGGAGAAATTAAATTCTCTAGAACTGTTCATAAGGCAAAAAGGGTTGGATCCGAAAGACAGTTTAAACGTCAAGGATAAAAACTCAAGTCCCAATTTAAGCTCGGAGCAGGACCAATTGGCAGACCAAGCTGACGAGGGTAAAAGAGATGAACAGGAAGAGCACGGTCAACTTATCAATCAAGTGAAATTCAACACGGTTCATACAACTGATGCAAGACGCGAAGCCAATACCCAAGGCATATCCTTTGCCAAATTAATGTCGACTGCTGTGAAACTCAATGGCAAGCAAGAATCGCCGGACCCCTCGATCCCAAATAATAGGCATAGTGTGCACATTCAACCTGCGCTCTTACCGCCAAAGAAAACGGCACAAGAGTTTCTTCGCATATTCTTTGCCCAATCGAACTCCCAGCTTCCTATTCTTCATCGGGAAGAGTTCTTGAAAAATTATTTCACACCAGTGTATGGAAAGCTAGATCCACAAATTTCGCTAGCTTCCAACAATACGGCGATAAATACTGCTATGTTCGAAGAGGATCCCTTCTATAATGGAAGTGAGACACCATGGTTTACCGAATACAAGGTGAGATTTAACCTGAAGATAGACAATCTTAAGCAAAGGAATGAGAAGGTTGATTTGAACACTGTTTCCAATGATATTATTGTGCCCGAGGAGTTCCATAAACCACTCTTTTTCTTGTATATCATATTTGCTTTGGCATCTTCAACACATCATTTACAATACCCATCCACCATATCAGACTCTATGAAGTTGGCGGCTTTAAAATATATCGATTCCGTGTACGGGTCATTGGACCACTTGGAGGCCCTAGAAGGAATCCTTTTGATGGCCTTATATTCCATTATGAGGCCCACCGTTCCCGGTTGCTGGTACCTAGTGGGATCTGCATTAAGGACATGTGTTGATTTAGGCTTGCACTCCGAAACAATAAATCAAAATTTGAAAACAGACTCTTTCTCTCTTGATAAGAGGCGAAGGCTCTTTTGGTGCACTTATTCTTTAGATCGGCAAATAAGTTTTTATCTTGGGAGACCTAATGGTATCCCAGATGAATACATAACTACAGCATTCCCAAGTGAATTGGATGATTCTTATATAATACCGAATGATGAGAAGACTCTTGATTATTCCAAGAATATCAAGGTGGAATCTAGTTACAAGTCAATATCACTTGCGATGTTCAGAATAAGAAAGATACAGAGCGATGTTCATCGAACTTTGTTCGGCCATTCCGATTTGCCCAGACAGTTTGGCAGTTTACTGGATTGGAAAAATCATATCATAAAGCTGTTAAAAAATTGGAAGAATTCTATTCCCAAGAGTCGAAAGAAAATGAACTCAGATTTCAATACTGATTTCTTTGATTTGAATTTCAATCACACTTTATTGATATTGCATGGATTGTCTCCAAAACACTTCAAATTGATCAAGAGGGATTTTATTCAATTGGTTGAATCATCAAAAGAAGTGACAAAGATTTATACCCAATTATTAGCAAGTAAAAGTATAAACTATACGTGGGCTGCCGTTTTGAATTTATTTATGGCTGGAACATCTTACTTGTATGCGATCTATAACTCTGAACAAGTGAGGCAAAGTGAGGGCCCTGAAGGCGTCAAAAGTGTTACCCAAAATTGCATTACAATCCTTAACTCCTTAGTGATTAGTTGTGGTGCTGCATCGAGTTGTCGAGACACCATAGAAGTCCTAGCTACCGCTGTTCTCAAACTAAAATTCAACGAGAGTGTTCAGGGAAGCATAAAAACGGGGCTTCCACCAAAGGTCAATATCACACAAGGTTTTAGTAATAATCAGCTTGATAACCTTGTCGAAAACTTGAGCAATGAGAATATTAACCGTGATGATGTACAAACCATAAGTGTGGATGCTGAGAATCAGGAAGAACCAACTCCAAATAGTTTCACGCCGACTAGTAATCAAACTAATACTCCACAAAACGAAATTGACGATTTCTCGATGAGATTAAAAGAGGAACTCATCCCATTGGATTTACCCATGGTTTCTAGAAATCAACCGTTACGACAAGAGCTAGTACCACAACCGAACACAGAAGTCCGTTCGGTAATAGACCAGTCCTTGGAAGGACAGTACTTCGATCCCGCCCAACACGCCACCCCCGAGTACTATAGTCAGAATGTTAAGGGTTTTCGAGCACCGGCTACCTTTGAATGGAGCAAACCAAACCCATACGGTAATCAACTAGTGAGTTTCTTTGATGAATTGGAAAAGTCACCAATGTCTGCTTCCAGACGCAATAGCAACCCACACGCTCACACACCACGGAATAAATATACCCCACAGAACACGACACCACTTGCAAAGCTGCATGGTGTACAACCAGGCTATTTCTACGGATTAGATTCAGACAATTCTCCCCCTGTCATCATAGACACTGGTATAAGCTCCACCAAGTCGAATGATAGTTACACCAGTACGAATGACCATGCACTAGTGAGTGGACTTGACGATGGAGTTAGACAACGCGACGGGCAGCGGGTGTATGAGATGATTCATCAGATGCCCACTGAACTGATCTGGGATCAATTCTTCACCAACAACAGCAACCACCCAGAAAGTAGACCTCAATGAACGGACTCCGGTTGAATGACAATGTAATTTATGCTTGTTAAATTCTTATGAATAGACATTATGATTCGTTATGTTCCCATAGACTTTCAGTTGTTATTACTAATATCTATGAGAACATTTATGTTCTCCTCATCCAATTCGTGTCCGCTCAACACAGATAGCTCATATACCTCAATATGTTTCCCATCGAACAACCCCATTGCATCCACTACCATGCCTTTCTTTTCTATTTGCGCATCCAATATTTCAGTCTGCGTAAGTGCTAATGTTACTGTTGATATACTGTTACTATTTAATGGCTTTATGGTTAAGATTCGTAGATTGGTGTCATACTCCACAACTTGTGCAATAACTCTCACATGAGTCCGACTAATTCCCGAAGCTTTGGGGAACCTTTGCAACAATTTGTCCGGATCCACCACCAATACGGTCATATTGACAGCGACTACGCAGTTTTTGGGGACATCGCGAATTCAAGATGAGATTAGTATCATGAAGGTTTTAGAAGAAAGAGACTCATTCCTAAGCGACTATGAAGTAATGAAACATCTCCAGGCATCTGGTCGCAATCATCTAGATCCCAAGAGGAAGAAGAGTTTGGGGCTCGAGTTGGAAACTGTCACTAGAGAAATTCTATCGTATTTGGACGAAAGACCGTGTTCGAAGATCGAATCAGATGAGCATTTCAAACAGTTAATGGTCTTCTTGAACAACCATGAGCTCTTAAAACACGAAAAGCTTCAAATATTGAACTCATTACCAAGATCTATGGTCCATCTTTTTGCAATAGTGGATGAGTGTGACCTGAGATTTGACTCTGATACTATTCAGGCCCTCCTTGACAAGATCAACGAATTGTTCCCGTTACCGGAAGAAATGGAAGAGGAAGCGGAAGACGAGGACGAAGACCAAGAGTAGCGGATGTATATTACTGTAATATAAACACAAAACGTTTACACATGTTTGATTATTCGAAGCCTCACATGAAATCTCCCATCATTTTGGGGGGAACATCTTTGTCATATCCTTCTGCCAAGCTACGAGTATCAACCTTTCTGATGGCTTTAACAGAAGAAGACTTATACCACTGATCTCTCCAATTCCCCACCATTTCATTCATATCATTAATTAACCCTGCAGGTCCTACAGAGAAGATTGTGTCTGCATCTTTATTATTGACCCATTCATGACTATTGTCTGCGCTTTTCTCTTCGATATCCTGGTTCTCTTTCTTGACCAAATCGCGAGCAAGAAGGTCTTCTAACCCAATATCTTCACTCAAGGAATCGTTTTCTAGCGATCCCACACCGTCCAAATTCCATTTATTGGCTATAGTGGTTCGCTCTTCTTCAAGATCAACTTTAAAATGATTGTTTATCAAATGATCGATCACAGGCCATCCATAGGCATTGGAAAACCTTCTTCTGACTATGATATTGTTATGGGCATCAGGTTCAAGTCTCACAAGAACTTTTCTCCAGTCCATGTTTTTATGATATTCCCTAGCAATTTCTTCTTCTATATTCTCAAACTCGTGCAGATCAAAACTGCTCATAATGCGTTTCCTGAGAGTATCAGGTTGTGGTTTCTCATCATTAATATTGCTCTTCTTGTTAGACCTATTAAAGGTATCATTTGGTAATGTGTTTGAGTCTCTTGGAGGAAGGTCTTTCTCACGATACACCTTATCATGCACAATAACATTCTTCCTGTCTTCTGGATTGACTATGAAACCGATGGGGGGCAATGGAGGTAAGATAAGCGATTGTGCTGTCTCTAGAACCGAAGATTTATGCAAGCCTTCGATCCTTTGTAAGAGGTGTTGTGTGCGTGGGTTGTTCGAGGCTTCCGACTCTATATCCTCGTTTCTACCATCGTCTGTGCTGGGTTTTTGTTTATGTGGCATAAATTTGGATAACATCATCTGAATTGGTTGAGGAAGGTAGGATCGAGATTCCTCATTCACAGAGTCATCTTCGGGGATTTTATCCACATTAGGGCTACCAGGAAGGGGTGGTGAAAATGCCTTCTTATCTAAGGCAGAGCTCAACCCGACCTTACTTAGATACAAGAGGGCAGATGTCCTCAAAGGAACAACACCATCATTAGCTACGTTGGCATACACGGTTCTTCTAACGAACTTCTTTAGGATGGTATGTGTTGGTCCTGAAGGAAGCAATAACAATAAAGGTTTGGACGAGTGTTCCGAAAACCTCAAGCTCAAATCCTGCCCAGTTTTCCCCACTATACCAGCCAGCAAAGCTAAGTTTATATAAATGGGATTCTCATTGCTAGCACCAAGCATGGGCAGGGCAATAGTGATGAAATTCACAGGTTTTATCTTCTTGAAGAACCAAGGAAAATTTATTTGAAGATATGCTATAGCAAAGGTTTGTACGAGCCCTCCCAATGAATGGCCCACGAAAGAAATTTTCGTAACCCTTCCCTCCTTCAATGTATCATTATTCTGGACTAAGTCAATGACATATTCCGCTACCCTGCTTCCCAAATATTTGATTCCTCTTTCTGTTTTACATATGTTTCCAAAGTAACCTTTCACGACAATGTTATCTGCAGAATTGGAATCGTTGCACAAATCGATCTGTTCTTTCAAATAGAACATGTCTGCGCTCACATTTGAATGGAGTCCATGCGTCAAGATTACTAAATGAAGAGGTTTTTCAGGATGGGGGATGGATGAGTTCCACAAGTCGTACGTATCCATATGGTTTACCTTCAAGATGCTCAGTGGAAGGAACGAACCTATTGCGTTGCTATTCTTCACCTCTCTATCAGGAAAATTTGCATCATGTAATATTTGTTTCGAGCTTCCTACCATGATTTCAAAGTTAACATCGACAGCGCTACTGAAGATCATTTGAGATACCACATCGATTGTCCACCTATATGTTTGCTTTATCGTGTGACAAGATAGTTCTGCGTAGAAGGATTTACCTGGTTGCAACTGTGGTTCAAAACTGGGTTGATCAGCAGTAACAAAGCATTTCTCGTCTGCTCTGTAATCCGACGACCTGCAGTCAACATAGAGCAGGTAGGGGCCCGCAATGAATGCTGCCCTCATCGGTAGTGGTTCACTGTTTTTCACCTTCACCCAAATATTGGATGTCATCAGAAGTTCAGGTTTGACTGGTGAATAGTTTATTTCAAACCGTTCAATCTGCCCGGCTTTTACAGCCACGACATCCCTAAAGAATATCATGTCATTTGGCTTGTCAAAGGTGGTGCAACCATTTCCTGTTGTAGTACAAGCGGCCACTCGTGTTGCTTGTGAATCTACATCATTCATTGCTTTGTCGCACAATTGCAAATTTACAATTTTTCGTATCAGTGTCTCAGATGAAATGTCTCAGGATAACGATGGAGACGAAGCATACAACCTAGAACAAGAAAATGATGGTGACTTCCATCCAATAGAGTTAATAGCGCATTCAGTATTAAGCGGACCTCTTGACAGTCTCAATGAAAATTTTGACCTGTTGCACAAGTCCCAGGTTGTGCTCCTTACCAGGCTTAAACTTATAGAAGAGAGACTCATGAAGTTGCAGGAGGAGAGACCAAAGAAGGACATATCCAAAACCATAGCACGAATTAGAGCACTAAATAAAAGATTGACAGAAGTGGACATGAAGTTAGAAAAGGTTGATAAAAGAATCCACAAGTAGATACAGACAAAAGGACATCTATTGTTTTATTTTTGTGTGCGATTCCTACTCACGAGTTCAATTTCTATAGTAAGTCAAAAGTTTGAAAGGGTACCCGGGACTCTTGAATCTGAAAATAGATAGCAAATAGCTAAAACTCAAAAATAAACAAAAATTCACGAGTATTGTGGCCAACAATTGGACTCTTGGGTGTTTGATTTCGGGAATTCTTTTGATCAATGCCACAACAAAAAGACCCAAAACACCATATCCAAAAGAAACTATCTGTGTTTCAATGCCCAATTGGGCTTGTTGGCCTGAAAGAAAGTAATCGACGTGGCCATCTGCATGCTCCTTGACGTATGGTGCTCCACGAATCTGGTTAAACATGTAACCCGAGGTGAAAAGTAATATGGAGATTATCGACAACCCAGTCCAGGCAAATTTGTTAGCAAAAACTCTTTTTACTTGTTTGAAGAAAACCTTGATTAATATCGCAATCACCAAAGTAGCCACAACATTCAAAGTAAGTTTTTGGTAGTTGACTGGTATGTATAAGTTGAACTTATGTCCGGTCAAATCATTCAACCAAGTGGCCACTAATTCAGAATGCTTTCCCTGAAAAAACTGATACTCTTCAAGTTCGAGTAGCCAACCCTCTTTAGAGGACAGACTCGATGGACCCAAGTGGTACACTTTAGGGATACTGGTCAATTTCATTTTTTGGAACAAGGATTTAGAATTTAAGAATTCTGCGTACAAAAAGTAGACGTCTTTACCATCAGAATTTTGGCTAATACCATTGGGATGATCTTTGAACCACGAATTAGCCACCAAATCAAATTCCGGCTTGAATTCGAAACATAATGGACAGTTAAATTTGGGAGAAGTTGAAGATAATAATAACACCAAATGATAATCTCTTGGTCCTTGCAAGAATTTTTCATAATTGGATTCTGTCAAAGTTAGTGATTTGGTCTTGCCGTTTTGTTGTACCAACTTGTTCATTTCATCACTTGAATAACCACATGCCGTAATGGTGACATATGCAAGTAAGGCAGCGATGAATTGGATGATTCCTCCTTTCATAGTAACACGTCGAAAGAATTTGAATTATCGCGAAAGGATTTTGGGTGTGTGTGATTCTGGGGAAACAGTATTTCTCGTTTGCCTGCGACTGTCGGTTATTCAATTACGTGTCTCTTCTGTGGTTTGGGACCAATGTGGCAACCAATTTTAAGTGGTAATATCAGTTGTTCAAGGAGATAAACTTGAAGGGATGTCGTGAAGGTTGTCTTCGTGTCGCAAAAAATATACACTTCAATCCATAAGATTGAACAGTTGGTTACAACCTATATTGATTTCGAGCTTCCCCGTACCTGGTTCAAAACGTTCACAAAATAACACGTAATTTCCGGGGACATCAATCAAATATTCTAGAAAAATTCCGTAAACAGAATCATTCCATTCGTTGTTGATTTGTAAAGGCGCTCTTGTATCCAAATTGAAGATTGAAGCTCGCATCTGGGGACGATAATTAGAAGAATTAATGGGTGCTGTGGAGTCATTCGTAGAATGTTGAAGGCGGAACCTAAATTGACTATTACGTTTGGGCACATAAAATTTGACTTTACATTGGTTTGTTCCTCTCCATTCGTATTGTGATGCATCAGTGAATAACCCTAGCGGCTGGTATACTCTGCTCAAATGAACTATGTCTGCCAGATTGTGGTGCAATTTCAAAGTGAATTTGTCTCTCACTCCAGGATTTCTAGTTGAGCAAACCATCCTATAAATACCAGGCTCTAGATGAACGGAACAAACGTGGAAGTCGTTCGTGTATGGACCGCCGTTTATTAGTTTCCGTTTATTAAATGTCCTTAGAAGCTCTCTTTTGTGTTCGTAGTCCCAATAGAACAAGTGGAACTTTATAAGTTGTGGTGATTCCATTACGAATAGGGCTTCTGTGGCTGTACTGACCTCGATATTGAATTGAGGATTGTCGATATAGGAAGCATAGGATTCATTGCCTCCACAAGTGTCAAAACCCCACTCATCATTTAATGCAAGAGACATTTTATACTTAGCCTGCGATTTGAAGAGACTAACTTCATCGTTGTGAAATAAGGTCAAACTCATTGGTGAGTGCACAGAAGCATTGACAATGACAGTATAACTGGAATTTGCCTCCACCGTGACCCGCGTGAGTATAGTCACTGAGTTCGTATGTTCTGGGTTTGCCACTGCCTCATATTGCGAAGGAGCCACTAGCATGTCACCGCTATATGATTTGTAAACTGCTACCGACAATAACAGTGTTGTTAAGTCACTATTCTTTGGAAGAAACTTTTCTAGGAAAATCCAAACTTCTTGAGGTTTCTTCAGCACGTTAGTAATACCAAATTGAGGTTTCTTGGATATATCACTACCATCACTAGCATTTCTATATATGAATGGAAAAGACTTTTTGTATTTGAACAAGGCCTTAGTATTCCAGTTCAAATATAGGAAATTAAAAGGGGATAAGTCTCTCTCTGAAATCTCAAGGGTTCGTTTTTGAGTTGTTTCTAGCCACGGGTTCTTGAGGACTAAAAATTCATTGTCTATTTTGGTGATGGAGTAGTCATGGTTAGAGATTAACCCGATCTTACCTGAAAGTTCTTTGCTGATCTTACCTGTTCCGATTCCCGCAAACATTGTGGAGTTAAGACAGCGTTTGTAGCGCTTTAGATGGTCAATTAGTCGCCCCTGTTTCGTCGTGATTATCTCTGGGATCCACCCAGTTAACATGAATGTATCGAAGGCCATATTAGATCCATCCACTTTATACCCTTTACCCCATACCATCAAGTACGCCTTTTCGATCAATGCTGGCCAAAGTAATTGGGCATTCGTATATGAGCGAATCGTCAAAAATCTTGAGTCTCCGGCCACAATTGGAAGTCTGTTATCTATGTTCACGGTCCTTTTGCAACCATTGAAATAGAGGGTAACAGTGAACTTATCATTGGGACCATGCGGCTTTATGCGATCAAGTAAAAGGGGAGCTTTCGAAGCGTATACCACCGAAAGAACCGAGGAAACAAACGAACAGTTAGAAAGAAGATCCTGGTGCAAGTTAATCATATCTTCTTGGTCAGTTGACCAATCATTTATATGCATAGGTTGGAATCTAGCTTCTATCAGATTCGGTATATCTAGATCCTTAGTTGGTCCTGGCAATAGAGAGGATGCATCTGACGAAGAATATACATCAAGCAGGATTTCAGGAAAAAATTGTGACAGGTTCAATTTTGAACATAGCCAGAGAAGCTTTTCTTCGACAGGCATGGATTTCTCGTAAACCTTCATTGCATATAAAGATAAAGCCTTCAAACAAGAACTGTCCGGATTGCTCTTGCTCCACTCATTCAAACGTGTTATTGCAGAAATCATTTCTTTTTTTCTATCTGTAGAATGACCTAAGGCATCATGAAAGTGAGCTGATTCAAGTATTGACCTTATCTCACTCAAGTTCATTGCCTCTCCAGATTACGCGGTTGAGAAAATCGGTATCTCAAATTTTGGATTCTTGTGATGAAGACTTTCAAAACTAGCTGGTCGCTTGTATATATCGTGCCGGTAGTATTTGTAATCCGTCTTCTCAATTCGTTTACTATTAGGACATTTTTCCAGCCCGATGAATTTTTCCAGGCGCTAGAACCTGCTCACAAGTTTGTTTTCGGGTTCGGCTACACCACTTGGGAATGGAAGCAGGGTATCCGCTCGGCAATCCACCCCATGATCTATGCAGCCGGGTATAAAATAGCTTCAATGGTGTCAGACTCATTGGTACTAACTGCCCCAAAAGTTATTGGTGCTGTTATTGCTACCATTTATGAGACTCATCTTTACATATTCGTTAAGAGGTATACGAATAACGAATTTCTCGGACGTTTTGCATTGATCCTCTCCATATTAAACCCCTTCAATTGGCATGTTGTCACCAGGTCTTTTTCAAATAGCTTAGAGATGACCTTAACCACGGTGTCCCTAGCCTACTGGCCTTGGCGGTCCAGAAGTTGCACCCGACTTTTTTGCAGCTGTTTTTTTGCATTCATTAGTTGCATCATCAGACCCACAAATGCTGTGATTTGGGTAGTTCTTGGTGTTTACTTTTTGGTGGTTGACATCTCTTTAATTTTCAAGGTTGCTATGGGACTCGTTGTGGAGTTAGGGATGGTGCTTGGTATTAGTTCCTTGGTAGACAGGGTATTCTATGGGTTTTACACCTTTCCCATTTTCAACTTTGTAGAGTTCAACGTGATTCGAAATCTATCCGTTTTCTATGGAACTTCGCCCTGGCACTTCCACTTGTTGCAGTCGGTGCCTATTATGCTTATGACTTATCTACCGTTTTTCCTTCATGCAGTGCACAAGTATAGATTGTACCGTGACGTTCTCGGAGTTGCGAGCTGGTTGACAATTGCCATGTTTTCGTTGATCAGTCATAAGGAGTTCAGGTTTCTATACCCCTTGATGCCTATATTCTTGCTATTTACCTCCTATTCTGTGAGGCTATTCTATTTGAAGTCCCAAATATTCAAGCCCGTTATGACACTGGTGATCATAGTCAACGTTATGATAGCTTATTTTTTCACAAGGATTAATGAGAGGGGAGCTATAGATATCATCACAATTCTAAAAGAAGAAGAGACAGACTTTGGATTTCTTACGTCATGTCATTCCACACCCTGGCAAAGTCATTTACATGATGCGAAATTCGAAACTTCCTGGTTCATCACATGTGAGCCTCCCCTTCATTTAACAGACAGTAGCAAGCTATTAACTTATAGAGATGAATCCGACTTGATGTTTGATGATCCAAGCGGCTTTATCAATCAAAATTTTCCTCCAAGTTTGCAGGATAATCAGGGAGGTCACAAGTATGGTTGGCCACCTAGGTTGGTGACTTTCGAAGCATTCAAAGAGATGAACGAAATTTTGAAAAGTATCGGATACACTGAGTGTGATCGGATATTTAACAGTTATTTCCATTGGGACGAGAAGAGGCGTGGTGATATCATAATCCATTGTAAATGAACCTCTCATAATAATCCCTTTTTGCTTACTCAAGTACCGAATTTTGTGTCTCTCGCTCATTGGCATCGTTAAGGCTCTCCGCGTCCATTTTTACACGTTCCATCCATCGTTGGACTAATGTCAAATTTTCATTGGAGAGCTCTTCAATTCTAGAATTCAATACGTTATTTTGAATATTGCATGACAAAAGTTCGTCGTTGATTTTTTCGATAGCCTTATTTTTCTCTTTAATCTCTAAGAGAAGGCCATCGATTTTAGCTTTCAACTCTTCGTTTTTTCTTTCCGACGCTCTATTTGCTTTTGAGGACGAGGACAACTTTCGATCTAACAGCTCTATATTGAGATGTAAAGAATTCATCTTTTCAATGAGAGCTTCTTTATCAGCAAATAATCGTCGTACGGAGTCCGGCCCTATGCCTCCTTCGATACCAACATCTGTAGTATCGCCGTATTTACTAGCACGAATCAACTGCTTGAAAGCATTAAAATACACCGAATCTTTCTTTTCTATTTCATCCCGAATCTTCAAATCAACTAACACCTTTTGCCATGCATCTTCACCCATTCTTGAACTGATAAGTTATCTTTATCTTCGCGCATTCCACAAGCAACTAGTACAGTCAAGCCCTAGGTATTAATGTCCGAACAGCCCTTGCGGAACGATGACCGAAAGGCAAACGGAGCCCAGTTATCCGCTTCAAAGAAGCACGTTCCACAAGAGAGCGCACCATCATTGGAGAACCAAGAACAGAATGGTCAGACTGAATCAATGCTTAAATCAAACGCTTCTCAGAAAGAGCCTTTGGGTGATATAGACAGGACTATGAACACTAATAGTACCACCCTGTGGTGGAGCTGGTCCAAACATAATGGTGATCAAAAAGAGACTAAAAATTTACACAGCGAGATCAGTGATAGTGCTCAAACACCAGTTGATCGTGAAGAGCAGGGTCCTCTTGCAAGCACTACAGCCCAGGAATGTGATACAGTACAAAATACAAGTCCTGGATTCCTCGGACAGTTCCGAGCTACTGCAATGGATTATATTTTCTATAGCTCGGAAAATGCCAACTCACAAGAGAACACACCACTACTTCCGAATCAGGATGTAAAGAGCAGACCTTGGTATTCCTGGTTTTGGTCGCAAGAAACCAGCCAAACCCAAGAGTTGTACGAAGAGTATACAAATAATATTGAGCTCTACAGAGAAGCAAAGAATGCAATTGAAACGGCGAGCGATTTGGTTTCATACGCCTTGAAATGCTCCATAAGTAGCCAGTGTTTTGGAACTGATAATGAGTTCTCTGTTGCTGGAACTGCCACCGAAAAAATGCCGGTAAAGTATAACACCAAAAGAACACCGGTAACTCCAGCAGAAGTCCAGGAAAATACCCTTCAAATCGTAATAACCAATGCATCAACATCTAGGGCCAATTCAACAATCCCTTCGACATCCTCCTTGCACTCGCAGGCGGAGCAAAATACAATACAGTTAGAAACTTTATCACAAGTGTTCCCTACAATCCACGAGAACTTCAGGGTAATCACGTGGCTCACCAAGTTGAGATTGATGGGTGAAAAGCTCCTTTTCCAACACGACACATCTGAGAATCATCTTTACTCCCATTCCCCAAAGAAGATATCAGGTATTAGGCACCAGGCTATTAGGAAAGTAACCGTTATAGCTGTGCACAGTTTTTTGCCAACAAAATTTGTTCGAGCTAACATAGGACAAAATACCAGCAACGCCGAACAACTTTTGAAGAAAGGTACAAAAGCTGTAGAATCGTGGTTGAAGAGCAACGATGACTCCTATAATGAAAAGATGTACGATATTGAAACAATCGCTCTTGAAGGTCTGGGGACGGTGTACCAACGTGTTACACTGTCGGTTCGACTTCTTACAAACTGGGCGGACTGTTTGAACGAGAGTGATTTTATATATGTTGTGGGCCATGGCCACGGAGCCCTAGTGGGAGTCAATCTTATTGCGGAGTTGCTTCGCCTTTCAAATATTCAATCCCCTTTCAAAATTGGTCAAATAAAGATAGGAATCTTATGCATAGGGATACCAGCCGCTGGGGCAATACGCAATTTGGAGACCAAAATAGTTGTGAGAGCCTATACACAACAAGAGAATGAAGTAATTAAAGAAATCATAGATTTACAGAACCCTGATACCAGCATAAGTGTCGAACTTTTTGAGTGCTTTCAAGTGCTTCTTAAAGCCAACTGTAAAATAACATTGGCTGCATCATTGGCAGATCAGTTGGTACCAGTGCATTCTGCTCTTGCAATGAACCTTTATCACCCTAATATTTACCGGTGCGCTTACAGTGAACTGGAGGCCGAGCATCCCCTCTTTGTGAACCTGCTATGGAAGATGATTCTTATCGCTCGTAATATAGGTCATTTGGAGCATGGTATCAGCCGGGAGCTTTCTGAAAAATGCATATCAAAGACTTTGGACGGTGGACATATAAAAGCTATCAACCAAATCAGTTTTTACATAACAGGTGTAAAGTTTGCGTTGGAGACTACCAACCTAAACCAATCAAGACCGATCAAACGAATTGAGTCGGTTCACGACCAGTTAGTTTCTCCATATAAGCTTCCGTGGACAGTACGCGAGCTTGTACATGATATCTTACAAACGAAACACATAGCCAGCGTCGGACTCATCGAGGAATTAATCTACAATTATAAGCATAGCATTGTCAATAAGTCTTGGAAGGACATGCATTACGCATTAGAAGCAATAGAAGAGATCGATTTGTATGACTTAATGGTGTAAGTATATAATACTAGAATGTGTTCTGCGAAACACCAATTTAATGCCAATTTAATGTTTTTAGTCACCCAGTCAACTGATCTCGCATAGGCCCAGGTGGTTGCCCAGGTGGTTGCCCACGGTCTACCACGTGAGTTGTTCGCACTGAAACCGCCGTAGTGGTGCGATGCGCAGTGCCATTCTCATCCTGTCCCCCACGAACCAACTCATTCGCGGCACTCGCATCACCAAAAATTTTCTACTTCCGAACCACGACCCTACGATTCTTTAAATCCGAGGTGGACATTTGAAGCTCCTGTCTTTCGCTCCATCACTCTGACAAACATACATATTCCAATCTTCCCGAGGTAACCTTGTTCTCCTTTTTTGTAAAGATGGCTGGTGAAGATCTGTCCGGAAAACGAACTAGAGCTTCGGGTGAAGTCCTCAACTATTTACTTCAAGAGTTCGAGCAAAACCATAACCCACTGCCGGATCAACGTAAAGTAATTAGCGAAAAGACTGGTATGAGTGAGAAAGCGGTAAGAATCTGGTTTCAAAACAGGAGAGCCAAACTCAGAAAGTCAGAAAGAAAAGGAAGACTGGTTCAAATAGGAAGCATTGATTCTTCGAGATCAAATAGCTTAATAACAATGGACAGGTCCCAATATGAGAAGTTTCATGTCAATGAAAAATACTGTTACATAAATTGTACTTCTTTGTCAGTCGGATCTTGGCAAAGAGTTCGATCTGGCGAGGCCGATGATAACGTACTACAGAATGAACTAGTAAACTTGTCTCCATTCACGATAAATAAAGCAATGGAGACCTATGACTTACTGGTGATTATCTCCAAGAAAGATTTGGAAATCAATTATTTTTTCAGTGCCGTATCTGAAAACAGCAGGATTCTATTTAGAATATTCTACCCCATTGCCAATGTTCTCAGTTGTTCCTTACTTGATAACAACATTGACAAAGAATGTAATGAGCTAAGGGTTACTTTATCTCATCAACCCAAGTTCTCGGTTAACTTTTACAATGGTGTCAACTCAAGCAGTAACCAGTGGTCTATTTGTGATGACTTTAGCGAAGGCCAACAAGTGAGTTCAGCCCACAGAGAAGGAGGGTCTTATATCCCCCACGTGTTGGTGGGCACAAAAACTTCAATTTGTTTTTTAAATGATTTCATACTTGAAAAGAACCAGCAGCATCAGGCTAACTATATGGTCAATGACGTGGCCATGCCAAATCCCCACCGAAAACTGGCTATCGAAAGACAACACCCAGTGAACCCAAACATTTCCGGGTATGACCAGATTCATTCCTTGGACAGTTCCAACAACAATAGCGACTCGGAGCTTAACACAGGCTTAGGATACAATGATATCGACATGGCTGATAACTTTCGCTTTTCTGATAATCGTGTAGCCCAAGTGTGGAATGAGGGGAATAGTCTTAAAGCGAATGGCCTATCACCTTTGGGTCAATTTGCTGCTGAAAGATCTCCTGTTCACGTCAAGAATGAACTCCACCCAAACTTCCACCAGAACGAAATCTTTTCTGCGAACACTCCTGACTTCGTCACTGCATCTCAAACTCCGAACATTGTCCAAGCAATGCCTGGTAGTACACCACTATCCAGTGAAATGGACCATGACCCTCCTATAGGGCATCCAGATCTTCCAACATTAAATAATCAAGAAACCTTTGAAGGAATACCGCCAGGCACAGAAGACGCTTTTGATTTTCCGGTAGTGAATGATTATTCTGGTCTGGACCACTCCAATATTCACTCTCCAGCCGAAAACATTGACAGGTTTATAGATTACAACACGTACACACAGTAAGTACATAATGCATGATCACGATCGATAAGCTTTTATCATTTTGCAACCGTCGATTCGCAGTTGAAAATTTCAACTGAGATGCTTAAGCTAGTGCGGCATGCCTCTACTTCCATAACCACAAGGCCAACTCTACGGGATGTATTTCCAAACAAAAGAGTCATCAACAGGATCCTTTTTGATCAGAATAGTAGACTCGCTTATAGAAAGGCGATAGAGATTTACCAGTCAATATATTCCAAACTTGATGATCCAGTAAATATCACGCTTCCAAAGAATACCAAGAGTGATGATTTGATGACATTGAAAGAGGTTTTGGAAGTAATCAGGAAGACCACAAACACACTCAACAAGAACTTGATAGCGTTAGAAAATGAACTTGTTCAGCAAGCAGGTGAATTGGGAAATAATAATGCCATCTCGATCCTAGCATTCCAAACCATCCAAGATCGAAAAAGCTCCAAAGACGACTACGAGTACGCCAAAAACTTGATTGAAAAGCTTTCCGAGATGAAACATCCTTTGACTTTCAAGTTGGCCGGAGATTTAGCGTACAAGAAAGGTGCATACTCTCAAGCAGAAAGCTATTGGCTTGATTTTCTTAACCTCGAGTCGCATACCGTAGAAGCCAGTCACGTTTACGCAAATTTGGGGATCCACTATTACTCTTGTAAGCCAAGACCGGATTTGGTCAAAGCTCGTTTATATTTGGAAAAGAGTTTAGCGTATGGACAACATGATTCAACTACGTTGAGAGCTCGTTATTATTATAGTCAACTATTCACTTCGGTAGATCCAAAAACTGCAAAGTACCATTTGGAAATTTGTGCGTCTAAGGGTCTTAAAGAAAGCTTTTCCTCCCTAGGTTTTATGGAGATGAACGTTTTTCAAAACTATAGTAAAAGTTTGGAATGGTTCAATTTGGGTCATGAGGCAGATGGCGATTTGTCCTGTTTAATCGGTCAATTTGACTGCTATTACTTCATGAAAGACATGACAAATTGCTTAAGTACCTTACTGAAGATTACATCAATACTGCTGAAGATTGAGAAGTCTAAAAATTTGAAACTACCAAACAATATCCAAACTACAATGAACACGAATACTCAATTGCTAGCTATGTTCTACGAGACCAGAAGAGCCCAAATAACTTATGTGGAAACCAATTCTTTCTAATTCAATTATATTACAGTTCATGTATATAGTTTATGTACACATTCTAGAGTAACTGTGTCACATTATTCGAATTCTATCGAGTTTAATTCAGATGCAAACTTCTCTCTGAGCTGTACTGGCTGACTCGACGATCGCACGGGTGCTCTCGACTTCACGCTTACCGAACTAAGCATAGAATTGCTTCTCATTGAATTTGAACTTATAGAACCTTTAAAAGGACTCAGCATATTAACTTTTGGTTGACCATTTCCCAAAGTATTTTGGTGCATCCATTGATGGCTCAATGCTTGGTTAACATCAAATCTTTCTTCAGGATCAAGTACCAACAATGAACTTATCAAGTCCAATGCACTATCACTGATTGCATCCCAGTAAGGAGAATAGAAAGCAAATTGACCGGTCAAAATTTGCTCTCTCATGGATGGTGGTCCAAGTTCATCACTGAAAGGGGGGAATCCACAAAGGCATACATATAAAAGCACCCCACTGGACCACATATCTGCTTTTGTTGAATAGTTTCGTTGATCGCTCAAGATTTCAGGAGCTACATAAGCTGGTGTACCACATAAAGTATTAGTGAATTTTAACTCACCAATGAACTTGGCTAGACCAAAATCTGCAATTTTGACCTGAATGTCATACTCGTTTTCGTCCCAAGGCCCTGTCTGCTCTTGGTCGGTACTGGTCCTAGGTGTAATGTCTAAAAGAATGTTTTCCGGTTTGATGTCCCTGTGGATTATATTGTTATCATGAAGATATTGTAGTCCACATAACAATTGTTTGAAAACTGCTTGGGTTTCGTCCTCTCGAAGTTTCAGCTTATTTATGATTCTTTGGAAAAGCTCACCACTATTCACTTTCTCAAGGACCAAGTAAGTTGACATGGTATATTGAGTTACTGGCTCCACGTACCTAGAGATAAATTTAACAATATTGGGGTGATCTATAGATAATAATAAATCGATTTCTTGTTTGAGTTTCACTTCTTCTTCTTGTGAATTCTTAGATGTTTTGTTGGGATGAAATATTTTCACTGCAACCATATCTCCAGTGAGTCGGTTTCTAGCCTCTTTGACTACAGCGTAATGACCTTGCCCCAATTGTTTTCCAAGCAAGTAGTCATCGAATAAAGACCTCCTTTCGGGGGATCTTGTCTCTTTTTCGTCAGCGTGGTACCTGAAAATGAATAGGCCACCAGTTTTTGCAAAAGCCACGTGGTCACCACTTTTCAACAACACACTGGACCCTTGTCCTAGTAATTCTCCGTTGACAAATGTCCCATTTGAACTAAGATCTGTTATAAAGATGTAATCGCGTACCTCGTTTGTTGCCAACGAAAGTCTGCTGTGCTTCGATGAGACATCGGCTCCCAGTACTCTAACATCACACTGACTGCTCCTACCGATTAGAATACCGCTTGGTTTTTTAGGGATAGGTATGTGCTGTTGTTCCTGGTCGGTGTTGTATAACTGAGCGATTATCTCGTATTTATTCTCTTGTCTTTTGGACGACTCTGTAGAATCATCTTCATAAATCTACGTGTTAGTAGGTTACTAATTCGTGCAGTCATATACATACTCTTTTCCTAATGAGGGACATTGGACTAACTGATGCTGATAATAGTGTCCTATTGTTTATTTACGCTTTACCTGAAAGCTAAACTGTTGATCCAAAAATAAAAGCGAACGCGTTGATGGATTGAACTGACAGTATTCCTCACGTATGATTCGCATTCTTCCGATATACGTAGTAGTATTCACTATGTAAGTTCCTGTTGAGTCTCACATTTTGTAACTATTTGTGGGTGTCCCCAGATTTGATTTGTATATGACTATTGAAATATCCTACCTTTAGATTATTCTATATAAAATGTTTCTTAATTCATCGTCCCTCAAATTGCTTAACCTGTTTTGAAACTGATCCCTAAACAATTTGAGGTCTGTTGATTCAACGCTTTTGGTAAACCACAGACCACTTTTCAACACTTGTATGCTTTGGGCTATCCGAAGGTAATCAAAATTCTTGTCGGTACAATACTCGTTGCTTTGTTCTATTAAGAGTTCTCCCTTTAACCTTCCTGTTACAAGTTCAAAATCACACTCCATCTGCTCAACCCCCACTGAGGTGAATTTGTTATTCGTGATTATGTACTCAAACCACAATCTGCAGATAGAAGAGCATACGCTATTAACAATGATGAAATAATCAGCAGGTGTGAGTATCCTGTGGAGATAATTCAAGTAAGCAGGCAAATTGGTAACCAAAGATGCAAGTAAAGGGCTGTTGTCCTTAGTATTTTGAATATCCCATTGACTTGTATTGATGTACTCCTTCAAATAGTTCTTTATCCCTTTATAAAAATATCCTTTGTACCGATCTCTCAAATCATTTAGAAGGGCCGTAAATTGATGAATGGAAGAGTCGAAAATGGTGGATTCTTTACTGTATGGTTTTTTCGTTATAGCCTTGAAGGCATTCCATAGCTGAATAAAAATCAATTCTTCACTCCATCTTACTAAATGGTGAAGTACAAATTTGGCAGAGCAAAAAATCTCCGTAAGTTGTTCCAATCCCTTGACTCCCTCAGTAACTTTTGTTTCAACCTTAGTGGTATTTTCCATCCTGCCGGGTATGAGTTGTAATACGTTCAGTTGATTAAAACTTTCGTCAAACTTTTTGAGTGCCTGTCTCAAGTAATCGTGATATTGTTCAATGAGTTTTAACTGAATTGTAGACACAAACTTTAACTGAAATTTTACCATCTTCATAGTCTTGTGATGATTAGTAAGGTTTTCAAATAGTTTGATCAAATTTTGAGAAGAATTTGTCGGCTTCAATGCGGACACTGAAGCACCGTCTTCCTTCTCTATCGATTTGAAATCCATGTCAATGCTCAATGCATAAGGATCTTCCATTATTTCACTTTGGAATCTATTGCTAGCTAGTCGGTCTTCAAAAGTGAGCCAGTTCGAAGCTCCATGCCTCTCACTGTCGCCCTGTAATAAAACATCAGCGGTTAAGCCCATCCATTTTTTCTTTGGAACAGTGCTTACACTTTCAACGAAAGGATTGTAATCATAATTATTCCGAAGGCGTTGATCAAAAGATGTTAATTCAAAAATTAAATGGGATAAAAGACGTCCACTTTTGTCGTAATTTGATAGTTCATTATTGGCCTTAAACTCTTCAATATTGTCATTCAATATGTTGATGGAAGCTAAAGTCTTTTGCCGTACCGGAACTAATGCGGCAGTTATAACTTGGTGTATCATTATGAGCTCCAAATTTTTGAATGCTTGGTTTATTACCAAATTGAAGAGTTTTAGGTTTTTTGAAATATAATCTTCCATGAATGTGAAGGTCCACTCGGGTTTCGCAAGCTTGTTCGTTTCACGATTGGTGTTAAAATGGAAATTGAACCTCACTATCAAAGGTTCCATCAAAGCATCCAATGCCCACCATGTATCAGGATAAGCAGGCCTAAGGCTGATGGATTGAAGGGAGACCAAGCAAGTCACTAAGGCATTAATTTTGTTCAAATCATTAATATTTAAAGACTCACTGGTGAAGCTTTGGCCTAGCCAATCAACTTTCTTTAATGTTGATGATAGCTTCTCTTTCAACTGACGTCCATAGGATTCTACTCTCTCATTGAATATCAGTAATAAGGTGGAATGAACCTCTTCCACCACCTGTTTTTCAACGCCTTCGTCTTCTAAGTTCTTGATGTTTTCGAAAACTTCAATGAAAATGTCGATTTTTTTAGAATCGTCTTCCTCTGAGTTAGCAATTATATTTTCTAACCCAACTATCTCATTTTGTACCTTCTCGCTTTGGGCTAGGTACTCATTGGAGCGGATCAACACTAATTTTTTGTTATTCAAACCTTTCAAATTCGTAACAACGTCTAATTGACTAAACCCCCCCAACAGATTTAGGACTTGGATACTTTCCTGTGGGTCAGAAGGTAGTGAGGACAACGAATGGATTAGATCAATCACACTTTCGTCAGCTTGACCATCTTCAAGGACAGAGTGTTCATTCAACTTTGAATGTATCTCAAAGTTCTTTTCGTCTATTCTTTGCTGAATCACCGAAATATGTGTATCAATGTCATCCAAATCACCAATTGTAATGACTCTTTCGTTAACCAAGTTCATACCACTAAATCTATTCAAAAGCAGTACAGAAAAGCGTCGCGCGCGTTATAAAAATTTTACAACGATCGAGAAGAAGCTTACCTATAAATTAACTTCACCATGCAAGCTCCAGTTGTCTATATGAATGCTTCCACTGAGAGGCAGTCGGGACATCAGGCTCAGGTTTCTAATATTACCGCTGCCAAGGCCGTCGCAGATATTATCAGGACTTGTCTAGGCCCAAAAGCCATGTTGAAAATGTTACTTGATCCAATGGGTGGTATCGTTCTAACTAACGACGGTCACGCTATTCTAAGGGAGATTGACGTTTCTCACCCAGCTGCTAAGTCCATGATTGAATTGAGTAGAACTCAAGATGAAGAAGTTGGTGACGGTACCACCACAGTTATTATTCTTGCCGGTGAAATTTTAGCTCAGACTTTCCCATACATCGAAAAGAACATTCATCCAGTTGTAATCATCCGGGCATTGAAACAAGCATTGACAGATGCATTAGAAATTATCCATGAAGTATCTGTTCCTGTCGATATTAAAAATGATGAAGCCATGATCAAGCTAATCAAAGCTTCTATCGGTACGAAATATATCAATAAATGGTCTCAAAAGATGTGTGAGTTGTCATTAAAAGCTGTGAGGACTGTCTATATCGAACGTGGAGATTACAAAGAAATTGATACCAAAAGATATGTGAGGATTGAAAAGATTCCTGGTGGAGAAGTTGAAGACTCCACTGTCTTAGATGGTGTCCTTTTGAATAAGGATGTTGTCCATTCTAAAATGAAAAGACATATCGAAAATCCAAGGATCATTTTGTTGGACTGTCCTTTGGAGTATAAGAAGGGTGAATCCCAGACCAACATTGAGATTACGAAAGAAGATGAATGGAATAGAATTCTACAAATTGAAGAGGAACAAATAAAGGCATTGTGTGATCAGTTATTGCAATTCAAACCCGACTTGGTAATCACTGAAAAAGGTGTAAGTGATTTAGCCCAGCACTACTTGTTGAAAGGAGGTGTCTCTGCTTTAAGAAGAGTCAAGAAGTCTGACAATAATAGAATTGCAAGGGCAACCGGTGCTACCATAGTCAACAGAGTAGAAGACTTGAAAGAATCCGACATTGGAACCAGATGTGGTGAATTCAAAGTAGAATTGATTGGTGATGAATACTTCACTTTTATGACGAAATGCGAGGATCCTCAAGCTTGTACTGTTCTCTTAAGAGGTGCTTCTAAAGACATTTTGAATGAAATTGAGAGAAATTTGCATGATGCTATGGCTGTTACGAGAAATGTCATGTTCGAGCCATCTTTGTCTCCAGGTGGAGGAGCTACGGAAATGGCAGTTTCGGTTAAGTTAGCAGAAAAGGCCAAGTCAATTGAAGGCGTGGTACAGTGGCCTTATCAGGCTGTTGCTGATGCTTTTGAAGTTATCCCAAGAACTTTGATCCAAAACTGCGGTGGTCACCCTATACGGATATTATCACAACTTAGAGCTAAGCACGCCGCTGGATCACACACATTTGGTATAGATGGTGAAAACGGACGCGTTGTCGACATGAACGCCTATGGAATTTGGGAACCTGAAGTTATTAAGCAACAATCCATCAAGACTGCAATTGAAAGTGCCTGTCTCTTATTGAGAGTGGATGATATTGTAGGTGGTATTCGTCAACAAGAGTAGTATGTCTAAAAGGTATCTAACTAAGTAAACATATAAAGAATATCAAATACGATCAAAAAACAAGTATTTTAGAATGGTAGTAGATCTCAAGATCAAACTTTTTTGCTGATATAACTTTATCATGATGCCAAACGACCACGGGAATTCTCTTTGACTACGATACGTTTAATTAATTGTTGCAGCTCGGAGTACAGAAAACGCACAAGTTGTGAAAATCACCTCTTGAAATTGCGAAGTCCCCATAAACTCAGCTTGTGACTAAAATGTCCATCATTTGATAATCAACTAGAACTTCATCGAAGCGGTCATATACAGATTCTAAGACATATGGTAACTTGTAAAATAAAATTGTAAATACGTTAAATTTACCTTCAAAGTGCTTATTAAGTGTATATTGTGTTGAGTTTGATTTTGAGGAAACTCACACATGAAATTCATTTAAAGTTGAGAGCTTTACAAAAGACGTAGTCGGAAATTACAGCCCTAAGCTAGCATCTCAGGCCTATACTCGCGATGAGTGGTTTTCTTGTTGCAATCTGCAATAGCTGCAACTTAGACAGATTTTCCGCACCTTTCACTTTATTTACATTTGGTACTAATCAAGCAAGTTGATTTGGAATCAGCTAGGCAACATGAAATTTACTAGATAAAGTATGGTTTTGTTGACAAAAACTGCTCTAGGTAGTTCGATAAAGGTCGTTCCTTTCCCACTCTACCACTTTCATCAGTAAGGTTTTGCTATAAGATTTTCTTCTTCCCTCAGAGCCTCGTTGCTTTTCCAATCCTTCAACCTTTAGATCAAGCATATAGAGCGTACCCTTAAAGTTGCTCTATCACATTTAATTACTTCATTCATTCCGGTAACTGAGTCCGTTAATTGCATTGATTGATTTTTTTTAAAATTGCATGTCGATACCTGCACTTCCTTTTAAAGTGAAAACCACTGTTTCATGGGCTGGTGAACAAGAAGGTGACCTAGGATTTCTCGAAAATGAGGTGATAGACGTCTTCTCCATAGTCGATGAAAGCTGGTGGAGTGGCAGGCTTCGAAGAAATAAATCGGAAGGAATTTTCCCTAAACAATATGTCAAGGTCATTGACTCTCCCCCATTAACCAGTTCCCAATCTAATACACCCAGTAAACCTAGTACACCAAAAAAAGATTTAGAGAAGACAAGTAGACATGGTACCCCTATGAAGGTTAAACAGCTGCCCAAGAAGTTGTACGAGAATTATCAAACCCAGAATGAGTCTTATCATGATTTCAGCTTTGACAATAGTTATGAAAATCTAAATGCATCTGTTGATACATACCGAAGAAAGAAACCTCCAAAGCATCTGCCACAAAGGGAGGATCCCATAGCTAGACAGCATGAGATTGAAAGATTCAAGGTAATGCAACAACAACAAGATTACCATGTCAAAAAGGCATCCGAATTAGATAAACAAAAAAGATATCTGCAACAAGATTTAGGCAGAGCCTCTTTTACACACATGCCAGAATCATCTTCCCACAGATTTAAGCATGCTCATAATGGTGGTTCCCATTTCGTACCTCAATCTGAGCATTATGAACGTGAATATTCAAGACAAACTTCCATCCCTAATTTTAGAACTATTAATTCAAGCTTTGAGTCCCCGAATCATACAACTGCCAATTTCTCACCCGAAGCTCCGTCTAAACAAATGAAACCAAAGCAAATTTTGTTCAGTGTAGATCAGGGTCATGATGAAAGGCTAGATGAAATTGCCAACAAGAAGAAGCAGTTAGAATTGGAGCTCTTACAGTTGGAGGAATTGCAAAGAGCCAGCATTTACAAAAGAGCGATTAAATCTCCTACTATGCCAGGTCGATCCAAGGTCTATGAGAATGCTAACGATTCCTACACTAGTGAAGATTTATCTTCCAAGAGGTACTATCAATCTAAAGAGGATTTGAGTAAGAAGTTATCTCGTTATCCAACGGATGAAGATCTTGATTATGGGATTGACACACCACTAACGCAATTTGATAACATTCCATTGTCGAAAGCAGACTCCCATTCTCCACCACCTCCTCCACCAAAACACGAATGGACCGGTGAAGATAATGTTGATCTTGTTCAACAAAACAAGATCCCCTACGATGCAGATGACTTTCGCTTCTCAGGGAACGGCAGCAGGATAGTCTTGACCGAGGAAGATTTTTTAAGATTGTCGCAAGTTCAACAGGAGGAGTTAAAGAACTCCATAAAATCGTTGCAGAGTGATGTATTAAACTTGTCAGAACTTAGTGCCACCAGTGCTGGGTCGTTTCTTAGGCACAAATATGAGAAAGAGTACCAGACTGAACAAGAGGTCAGAATGAAGAATTTATCTTTACGTGATGGCATGATGACATCCACCCTTAACGGCGAATCAAATAATTTTGATAGTAAAAATGTCATGGACAGTGTTTTCCATGATAAAAAATCAAAACCTCCAAATATCTTCAAGAAATTCCTCAAAAAAAAGGATTATACTACGAATCCATTGGAGCAAAAGTTACTGGATGGAACTGAACGAGAGATTGACTGGAGCACTTTCAAAGTTGATTTGAATCGGATGAACACTTTGGCGACTCAAGACAAGCAGCAGCGAACTAAGAGAGTTCTTAGAGAAGAACTATCTCTAATTGTCAAACCAATGGATTACATTTCTGAGATCAATACGAACGAGACAGTCGCTGACAATACTGAAGAATTATGTTTTTCTTCCAATTTCTTTTCCAAAGTCGACGCCTTTGCGTTCAGTTATGAAGTCAACTACGACCTAAATGAATTGATTAGTGACTTGGGAATAAAATTTCACTCTCATAAGTTGAACCAGTTAAGAGCAGTTTTGATCCACTTCAGCAAGTTTGACATAATAGAGGAAACCGGAAGAATTCAGCAAATAAAACCAAAATTGAATGAAATCTTGATGAAAGGAGAAGGATCAATTTACCAGCTTACTTACTTGATGAAGAAAGTGTTGGATGCCTTGAACATCCCTTGTGAGGTGATTTTGGGATTCTGGAAGAAACCTAATGAATTCTATCACGATGAACAGTACATTATCAACCATTGTTGGTCTTCTGTATTGATCGAGAATCAGTTTTTAATGATCGATTTACTAAACTTTAAAAACGGCTCGATTTGTAATGTTCGAGACAGTCCTTTTAATGAGTTCTACTTTTTGGCTAAACCTTTGAGTATGGTATCGACCCACATTCCATCTGCAATAAGCTCACAACATGTAATCCCTCCTATCGACCAGAACATTGCATTCTATTTACCTAGATTGTATTCTGGTTATCACAAGAATCGCTTGTGCTTGACCTTCTTTAACAATGCTTTGACCAGATTGCGTGATTTGGAAATCTTCGAAATGGATCTCGAGATACCCTTGGATGTTGAGCTATTTACCTTGGTAAAGACCAGCAAGTTGACCTCTAATGAATACAGTTTGTGCCAAGTGTACTGGAGAAACAATAGAAGGTATGCCAAAGTAAAGGCAATACTTCCCGAAGACCAAAGGATAGGTGTATTACAAGTGTATTCTGGTAAAAAGGGGTTACAAAAGCATTTCAATAACATACATGAGCTTTCTATTGTTATTCCACTCCATCACGAGGGTAACTCTAAACCAACTAAGTTTGTTCCTAGGTATCCTACAGTTCAAAGTCAGAATAATGACTTATACGTGAAGTCACCACAAACTAATAAGATCATTGCTAAGAATGCTTATAATTTCGAGATTATTCAACACCCATCCATGGGTATTACCAATAGCTCTAAGGTTTTGAATCAGGACTTTAAACTTGTCATTGAATCCCCAAGTGGTAAGTATTTCAAGCTTACAAATTCTGAGCCCAATAAGCCCCATGGGTCATTTGAAAGTATGATTAAATGTCAAGAAGTCGGAATTTATAGAGGTTTAGTCATTGGAGATAGCGGAAATAGCTGGTACGTTTTTGCCCAATGGGAATCTATTCCTGGTACTGTGACTCAGTGACATAGTTGTCTCTGTTGGCTTCACTAGAGACTCAGCTTCTCAAACCTGTTTGTTTTTATTCATTCGCATAGAGCTTGAAAAGAAGAAAAATTTAGTTAATAGCTAATACACAGCATAAGAGCGTACACAGTTTTTGGGAGCCGACTTCACATCCATTTCTCTGATCGCGAATTTTAACTTGATATGCCTGAGATCTATGAGTTGAAGTACTCCAAAGAGAAAGCTGTAGGAGAGGGTACATATGCCGTTGTTTACTTGGGTAAACAGGTTAAAACCAACAGGAGTATTGCCATTAAGGAGATAAAAACGGGGCTTTTCAAGGATGGTTTAGATATGTCAGCCATTAGAGAAGTTAAATATCTTCAAGAATTAAAGCACATTAATGTTATCGAATTAGTTGACGTATTTTCATCCGCTAATAACTTGAACTTGGTTCTTGAGTTCTTACCCTGTGATCTTGAAGTATTGATCAAAGACCAGTCTATTGTCTTCAAACCCTCGGATATCAAAGCCTGGCTTCTTATGACATTGAGAGGGATTCACCATTGTCATCGAAACTTCATTCTACATAGAGATTTGAAGCCTAACAACTTGTTAATTGCCCCAGACGGACAATTAAAAATTGCTGACTTTGGGCTAGCAAGATCGTTAGGGAATCCCAATGAGGACTTATCTTCGAATGTTGTCACCAGGTGGTACCGGGCTCCGGAACTTTTATTTGGTGCTAAGCATTATACGGGGGCAGTTGATATATGGTCTATTGGTATAACATTTGCCGAGTTGATGTTACGAACACCCTACCTTCCTGGGAAAGATGATGCTGATCAAATAGATGTGACTTTCAGAGCACTTGGAACTCCTACAGAGCTGATATGGCCAAATGTTTCCTCTTTACCTTTATACAATGCATTGAAGGTTTATCCCCCACCATCAAGACAGGAACTTAGAAACAGATTCAGTGCTGCAACGGAAAAAGCTCTTGACTTGTTGATTGGTTTGACAACGCTCGACCCAAGTAAGAGATTGGATCTGAAACAGGCCTTGCTTCACGACTACTTTATAGAATTGCCACCACCAAGTAAACCAGATAAACTACCAAAGAAAGGAGGGACAGTTGCAGAGGAGCCAAATAAGAAGATAAAGCTTCAATAATGTAATAAACTTAGATGATTTGTATAATGAATACACCTTAAATATAATGAATATGTATAAAAGTCATTTTTTGTGATTAATCTTCACTAAACCATTTTCGCAACGTGTTTTGCAATGGCCCAGCTAGCAGTGACACCAGGACTCTCTATACCGATTAGGCTGATGAAACCAGGAAAGCCGTCCTCTTCTTTTATGACAAAATCGGCAAATCCTTCCTTCGAGCTTTTTAGGGAGTTAATCTTTGGTCGAATGCCTGAGTAGGACGGGCTCAACTCCTCTAATCTTATAGAAGGGAAGTATCTTTTGACAGCTTCATAAGCTGGTATGAGATTATTGGCACTTGGGGAATAGTCAATGAGCGCAGCGTCTTTGACATCAAGCCATTCCAAATCTGGACCAAACTTGACTTGACCTCCCATGTCGAAAGTCAAATGAGTGCCCAACGAGGAAGCGTTCGGGTTTGGACAAGGGTAAAGTAGTTTGTCAGTAAACTTCCCAAGTGATCTAATGGGCAGATAGCTGAAGTAGGTTCCTTTAGCAAAATACGATTGGTAATGCCTTTCAGGAGGTAAAATAATATTGGAGACCTTTTGTGCATGGAGTCCAGCGGAATTAATGACACTATCAGCAGTTAGTTCGAAATTAGTGTCATCACCTGTAAAACAAGCTAGGGTATAGTTTCCTTCCTCTTCGCTGTATCCTATATCGGTGACTTTCGTATTCACAGCTATAGTCCCATCATTATTTTCGAACAAAGTTTCAAAAAAAAGTAAGTAATCGTGCACAGATATTATACCAGTTGTTGGACTATTCAATGCCATGATACCCGAAACGTGAGGATAATTTCGACGAAGGTACTCCTCAGGACATAGTTCAGTTTCAACATCAACTTCTTCGGTACAAAATTTATGTAGTTTTTCCAAATATCTAACTTCATCTTCATTTTGAGCTAAGACAAGCTTTCCACATTGACTCACAGGAACCTGAACACCACTAAATGTTCCTTTCTTGACTGCTTCATAAATCAAGCGCTTACCTTCGATACAAAGTTTGGACTTCAAAGAATCTTTGGGGTAATACAAGCCTGCATGAATCACCTCCGAGTTTCGTGATGTTGTTTCCTGTCCGAGAGCGGCATTCTTCTCGAGCAATAGTACATTATTCCCTTTTGCTTGAAGTTCAGCAGCAATAGCAGTTCCTATTATCCCACCACCTATAACAGCATGAGAGAAGTCAGACTTGAATGGCTTGGTAGCATGGAAATATCTTAGGAACTTCATTCAGGATTAGGATTAACATGCGCGATCAGATGGAGTGAAGCCACACAAGACAAGCTCTCGTGAAGAAACGGTACAATGCATGAGGAGGGGTAGTTGAACAGTATTAGAAAATGCTTCGACATTTCTAAGACACCTGCTTGATCCATATCAGGTGTACAATGAATAGCTATGTTTTGATAGTTGTTATCTCGTGTATCATGAACTTGATTGTTGGCTGCAAAACGACTGATAATAGTGCAACATAGGGTTCAGATCTTGCTTTGACTCACTACCAAAATCCCCAGGCCATCAAATTTTAGACCATCTGCAACCGGAGATTGTTTTTATACATCTAAATCGGCTCTTACAAGAATATCGCATTTAGAGCCAACACCCCAGGCTTTTCAACTACGCTTTCAACTAACAAAATTTATCAGCTTCATCCCGCGAAATATGGCTGATAAGCTTGAACGGATAAAGCGATTAAAAGAGGCTAGATTATCTGCCACGGTGGACAATGACAAGGAAGTCGTAGCAGAAAGGCGATTGAAGCGACTTGAACAAGTGAGAAAAAGAGCAAATGAAGTAGTCAAAGACAAGCAGGAGAATCATACTCGAGATGAGCGGGACGAAAAATTGAAGCTTTTGAACTCTACAATAGAAGACAACGAAAAGTGGAACGAAAAGCAAAAACTGAAAGGTGAAGGTTTCAGGAATTTGGATAATGTTGCGGCTATGACATACAAGAAAGATCTAGCTCATTTGGACGTTGATAAAGAGAGCTACCAATTACATAAAAATGAGCTCAAACGGAAATACAATGTCTCGGATGACAGATGTCTCGAAAATATCATCCATGCTTCACATACTCCAAATACAGCTGCAATAGAAAGGACTCTGAAATTCATCATAGAAAATGATCAAAGAAGGATGAAAAAGAGGCCCAAGAAAGATATCATTGGTTTGGCCATCAACCAAAAAAATAGAGACTTTAACCGGAAACTCGAACGTCAAAGTAACAAGTGAGAAGAAAGAACTGTAGCTTTCTATGCTTCACAATAACTGTTAGACCTTAAGCTGTAGAATAAAGTGTATACAAGTGTAGAGTAGAATACGAATCAATTATGTACATGCCTTCATGGCCCCTAATTACCCGGAATAAGCTCGCAGAAAAGTTGAACGACTGAAAAATATAACACTCAGAATCGCATAATCGTTATAAACCTTATAGCATTTGGTGGTTATAAAGTTTGGCTTTTGTATTCTTAAGCACCTTGCTACGTTAATTTCCGTGGTTACCATATTTCAATCAAAAATCCAAATTTCGATCGTTGTTTTTCATTAGGATTATCAAGCGATCGAAGTGTCGAAATAATGGCTAAGCAAGAAGAATCCCAAGAGGTAGAAATAAGAGATGACGAATCTCCACAACATTCTTCAGACAACGATGGCGAAGACTTGATGGCGGACTCTTCCGAAGAAGAGGATGAAGAAGAAGATGAAGAAGCCATCAAAAAAGTCCAAGAAGGTTTCATCGTTGATGAGGAAGAAGAAGAAATCGAGAAGTCAAAGAGAAGGAAGAGAAAGCACAAAAGAAAGCAGCGACTTCCGGAGGACGATGCTCTTGATGAGGATGATTGGGAGCTCTTGATGGAAAACTCAGGTCAGCCAAGAGGTGAGTCGAACCAATTCAAACGTCTCAAGAGAGCTCAATCTGAAAATACCAGTGAGGAACAACCTCAAGACAGAGAGAAGAAGGACCTCAAAGACTTCTTTTCCGATGACAATGAATCTGAGGGCGAAATATCTGGAGGTAGTGAACGAAGAGTACCGGATGAAAGAAACGTTTTGAATGAATTTGAAGATTTCATAGAAGAAGAAGATTTCAGTGAAGATGACGATGAGGGCAGAGAAAGAGCCAAAAAAGAGGCTGAAAGAAGCAGAAAGGGCCCCAGGTTGGATACTTCGAAGTTGTCGAACGTTGATAGAGAAAGTTTACAACAGTTGTTCGAAGTCTTTGGTAGTGGGAACGAGTACGATTGGGCTTTAGAGGCACAAGAAATTGAAGATGACGGTAATGCTGAAAGTATGGAACCTACTACTTTGGATGAAGTTTTTGAGCATGCTGAATTGAAAGAACGTATGTTAACCGAAGAAGATAATTTGATTAGAATTATCGATATCCCTGAAAGATATCAAAAATACAGAAACAGCTTAAGCTACGTGGATTTCAACAATGAAGAACTTGAAAGGGAAAAAGCCTGGATTAGCAATATCTTATTTCTAGAACGCCAGGGCCAAATGAACCCAGATCTTGCAACTCCGTTCAAAGGGGCTGTGGGCAAGGTCATTGAGTTCGTCTCCAAAGAATCGCTCGAAGTACCTTTTATTTGGACTCACCGTCGAGACTATCTCTTGTTTGCGGAAGAAATCAGGAGTGATGATGGCACCAGTAAAGACATAGTTCATAGTCTATTAGGGGAGGATGACCTTTGGAGAATTGTCAAATTGGACATCGAATATCACTCACTCTACGAAAAGAGAGTCAGCGTTGAAAAATTAGCAGAATCTTTGAATCTCGAAGATGATTTAATATCAGATATCGCATCACTCGATTCTTCTGTTGCTATCCAAGATATTCATGACTATATATACTTCACTTATTCAAAGGAAATCAAAGAGCTCTCTGAGAAAAAAGCAAAGTCAGCAGATGCAGGGGATGAAATGGAAGAGGCGAAAGAGCAAACGGAACAACCCAAGGTTCCAAAAAAGCATTTGAAGTATGCTGTTTTCGAAAGGATGAGAGAGAACGTTTTGTATGATGCAGTTAAAGCCTACGGTATCACTGCAAAACAATTTGGAGAAAATGTCCAAGATCAAAGTGCAAAAAAGTGGGATGCTCCATATAGAATTCATGCTACTGATGATCCATTCGAATCACCACAAGATATAATTGAAAGGATCTGTGAAGATGATGATGTGTTATACAAGGACCCAAAGAATGCACAAGCTGCCGTGAGAAAATATTTTGCGGAGTCAATTTTCCATAATCCCAAAATCAGATATGAGGTCAGAACTACCTTTAAAAACTTTGCATCAGTAAGTGTAGCTGTCACCGAAAGAGGAAAAGTTTCGATTGACAGTAATAGCCCCTTTGCAGACTTAAAATATGCCATCAATCGTTCTCCAGCGGACTTGGTACGTAACCCAGATCTTTTTTTAAGGATGTTGGAGGCCGAGTCGCAAGGTTTGTTGGTCGTGAAGGTAGAGACCCAGGGATATTCCCAATGGTTCAACTCCATTTTTAACTGTTTAAAATCTGACGGGTTGTCTGATATATCCGAAGAATGGAATCAAGAAAGAGAGACGGTTTTGAGAATGGCTTTCAGTAGATTGGTTGCTATGATATCTCTTAATACCAAGGAAGATTTGCGTAGTGAATGCCAAAGACTTATTGCACATGAAGTACGCAGAAGATTCATTACTAAACTCGATCAGGCTCCATTCACACCATTTGGTTTTGACAAGGGCACCAAACCATCTGTGTTATCTATCTCTTTCGGAAAGGGTGACTTTGATAGTGCTGTTGTCGGTGTGTTCGTCAAGGATACAGGTAAAATAGACGAAATATTCAAGTCCGATCATAATCCTATCAGGGACCTGGAAAGTCAAGACTTGTTCAACGGCCAATTGAAAAATTTCTTGGATACCTCAATGAGAGGCAAAATCCCTGATGTAATCGCTGTTGCTGGGTACAACCCTAATGCTAAAAGGTTGTACGACATAATTCGTGCATTCATCGAAAAGAACAATATCACTGTTAGCACTGATGATTTGACCGAGGAAGTTGAAAACCTACCACTAGTTAAAGTTATTTGGGGCCAGGATGAGACTGCAAGATTATACCAAAATTCTAAGAGGGCTAGAATCGAGTTATCAGACAAAGCTACCCTTGTTAAGTATTGTTATGGTGTTGCTCGTTATATTCAAAATCCATTATTGGAATATATTTCTTTGGGAGATGATATTTTATCTTTAACTTTCTTTGACTATCAGAAACATATTCCGAATGATATGATCCTAGAGACTCTTGAAACTTGTTTTGTTGATATTGTCAACATGGTCGGTGTTGAGATCAATGAAGCAGTAAGGGATGAATACGTGGCGCAATTAGTTCCATACGTATGTGGTTTGGGCCCTCGTAAGAGTTCTGGATTGCTTCGGAATATTCGTACCAAATTAGGTTCTTCCTTAGCTACAAGATCTGAGTTGATTGAGCATGAACTTTCCACAGCCAATATTTTCATAAATTGCTCTTCCTTTTTGTACATCCCATATGACCAAGGTATTTCTACCAGTGATGGATCTGTTGAACTCTTAGATGCTACAAGGATCCATCCGGAAGATTATGATTTGGCTCGTAAAATGGCAGCCGACGCTTTGGACTTGGATGAAGAAGACATCGGTTCGATTGAAGAACAAGGGGGAATCATTCATCAGTTGATGAAAGAAGGTGTGAATAAGGTGGACGAGTTGAATTTAACGGCTTATGGTAAAGAGCTTGAATCCAAGTTTGGGAAGAAAAAGTATGCCACCTTGCAAAGCATCAAAGAAGAATTGGTGAACAATTATGAGGAATTGAGGCGTTCATTCCACCTCCTTGATGTAGCTGAAGTTTTCCAAATGTTGTCTGGTGAGACAACCAAATCTTTTGGCAGAAATTCAGTTGTTCCAGTTACTGTCAACAGGATAGGAAGAAACTTCAGAGATGTACATTCCAACATCAAATATTTGAAGGTGACCACCTCTTCCTTGATTCAAGGTACTATAGAAGAAAGATACATACCACAGGGTCGTGAAATTATTCAAGGTCAGGTGTTGCAAGCTGTTGTCATCGAAGCTCACTATGATAGTTTTCAAGCTGTGTTCAGTATTATGGAACTGGATATAAAAAGAGCAATGCAACCGAGAATCCACAAAGATCCATCCAAATGGGATCTCGATGCTGAAGAAAAGGATCAACAGAAGGAGGCTGTAAAGGAAAGGGTTAGACAGACCAAAAGTCGACACATACAGCATCCATTATTCCACAACTTCAGTCATAAACAAGCTGAAGAGTATTTGGCCCCTCAATCCGTTGGTGACTGCGTGTTACGTCCATCGTCCAAGGGTCCTCAATACTTGACAGTTACTTGGAAGGTAGGAACAAACTTGTTTCAGCACATTCTTGTGGAGGAAAGATTCCGTGGCCACCAAAAAGAATACGCCATTGAGAAAAAAAGATATTCCGACTTGGACCAATTGATTTTCCAACATATACAATCCATGGCTAAGAAGGTTCAGGAAATGACCCGGCATCCAAAGTTCCGTGAAGGTACATTGACTGATGTCAAAGAGTGGTTAGATTCTTATACAAAAGCAAATCCCAAGAGCAGTGCATATGTTTTCTGTTACGACCATAGAGCTCCTGGTTGGTTCCTACTCTTGTTTAAAGTTAGTGTGAACTCGCCAATCACTACTTGGCATGTAAAGACCGAAGCCGATGGTTTCCGATTAAAAGACTTTTCTTACCCAAACATGCTTCGTTTATGTAATGGTTTTAAGCAGACCTACAAGAGTCAAGCTAGAACTTTAGCTGAAAGGGGAGGACAAGGATCCAATCCACAAGCTGCTTACGGAAGCTTTGGGTATTAATGTATAAGTAGCAAAATTATAAATATACTGTATTGTACTAAATGATGAGTTAGTATTGTTGTGCAAGTCTCTAATTTTGATGAGCGATCCTCAATTTGGATCTGAAACTATCTCCGTCCACATAGCATCCCATAAGCCATCGTTGCCCACCATTGGAGTCAGAGAATTCATTCCGGGAGTGTAAAATCCGTCTGTTGTCAAAAATCACACAAGTTCCTTCAGGCAATTTGATTTGATAATTGTTAGCCGGGTTGTTAATATAGTCTTCAAATAACCTCATTCCCCTAATGAAATCGTTGAACAAATAATGGTTGCCATTCTCATCAGCAGAACTCCCAGGGGCAGTACTACGAGTTATACCAGATTCAAAAGGACCTTGAAATGGAGGAGAATAATTCACCTCTTTTATGAATTGGAAATTGTCACGAGAGTCAAGTATTGTATCTTCGACAATTAGAGGTCTTTTGTAATAATAGAACTCTTCATTATTGTGATACTGATACGTGATAGGGATTTGCGACAAAGCTAAGAAGGCCGCTGGATCAGTTTCACGAATGAACTTGGCTGCAAGAAATGAATCACAGAATATGTTCTCTCCACCAGCGGTAGAATTTTTAATGCTGTGAAGTAGCTGTAACCCTGGAGGGGATTCATAGTAAAGTAGGTCCATATGAAGAGGTAGAAAAGCATTAGTATAAGCAATGTTGATAGGATTAGAGACACTTTTGACGTCAAATAATGTGCCATAGAAAGTCTTCTTTATGTAACCAAACTTTTCGGCCAATTGTGAAATGGGCCATCTGCCCGAGTTTTCTTCAGTCATTACTTCATCAAAGTCAAGGTCAGGTATATTATTGATGAAAACCAAACCATACCTATTGAGGTCCTTCACTACTTGATTGAAAGTCGAACTCTTCCTCAAGTAATCATCGAAATCATAATTCAACAGAGCAAACAGAGAAGTGTACTTCTCATTGTCCCAAAGAACCTTTTCATAACCAAAAAATCTTCCATTTAATCTGTTACTCTGAGTCGAATAATGCTGTAGAAAGTCTTTTGAGTATTCGGAGATGTGCTCTTGCCCACCTTGGTTCCATGTGACCTTCAAAACTTCCTGATCTTTACAATTGGTAAGCACAGAAGGCTTTGAGCTAAGAGCCAAATCCTTACTAATTTGACTGGTGGTGAATAGTTTTTGGCTCGAACTGGGTTCCTTTGACTTAGGCGAGTCACAAGCATCTCTCAAAAAAATGTTACTGAATTGCACACTCTTGTTATCCAACTCAACAGTTATATAATTGTTATCATACTCCAATAAGGAGAAGGACGAATTGAGCCGTCTTCCTCTGATTTTAGCAATATAACCACTGTTATTTTTCAAAAGTTTGAGCATACCGTTGATGAAAGTGGAGATATTTTTATCAGAGCCGCGGTGTAATTATTAACAAGTGATGGCTGCAAATAACAAATGATCGTATAAAAATCAATCTATAATCCGCATATACATCTATAAAGAAAAGAGACCGGTTCTCTTTTTGCCAAAGGGGTATATAAATAACGCAGCAGCAAACAACCCAACACTAATCCCAATGGATACCTCCACCATTGTTACACCGAAGCTCAAAGAGCCTGATGAAGAAGTGTTTGTGGTATTATTGGTAATTCTATCTGCTGCTCGAACACCAGCTAATAAAGAACTTTGAGATGCAATACCAGAAGGAACCTGTACGAAGATAGCAGGGAGCATTGCACTAACCGCAAGCCCTTTCCAGATACGAGAATATAAATTACCTAGGATTCCAATGATGAATGCTCCGATGGATGCGGTGAATTCAGTGACATCCTGAAAGTGTTTCGCAGCAAAGTAGTTTCCAATGTATCCAATCGCTGCAATTATAATCATGATTGGGAGTTGGCGGAAACTTGCTTGATTGATCAAACCCAAGCAAGTAGTAAAGGCAGGAACGAATAGGATTTTCCATTTATCGTCTAGCGAATGGCCATCTCTACATTTTGTCTCTGAAGTAGCATTCTTGTCGACCCATCCATACAACGCAGCCCCCAAGGTTATACCAAAACCCAAGAAGAGAGAGTAAATAATTGCGTAAAACATTCTTACGGCACCTGCAACCAAGTTTCTGGATTGTAGTTCTAATGAACCACAAAGAATGATGTAACCCGGTAGAATCAAGGCCAATGAGCCCTGCGTAATAGCTGAGAAACAAAAGGTTTCTCCACCGTTTATTGAACCTATCCCTCTTGCGATGAAAGCAACCACAATCGATGAGGTCACTTCAAACACAGATGAATATAAGTTCGAGATCGACGACACAAAGTATTGAAGATATCCAACACACAAACCAACACCAAAAGAAACGGGAATATCAGTCCATCCACCAGCAAAAGCAAACGGACAGACACATGCAGAACCAAGTCCGTAGAATAGAACAGAGAGCCATGGATTATAATTATTTTTCAGACGTAATATTTTCGTTAGTTTCGTCGAGGCCTCCTCAACCCCCATCATATCGTGAATCACTCCTTTGTAGATTCTATGAGTTTCAGAAAGCTTGGAAAGGTTCAAGCCTTGAGAACACTTCACCAAATGAACTTCAGAAGTTCTTGTAGCAGCGTCACCAAATGCGATAATCATACATCCGGGAAAATAGATAAACTGTCCGTCGATTTCTAATACTCGACTGGTCATTACCATATATTCTTCCAAACGATGCGTGGGAGCACCAAAAAGCATCAACGCCTTACAAATTAGCATGATAAACTTCTGTCTTTGTAAAATGTCAGCGATGTGAACCGTGATACGAAGCTGGCGATCCTGGTCTCTCTTAGCCTTCCTTATCTTTTTGGTGACTCTCGCTGGCATATCAGCCGGTGTGATATTGGAGGCTGCCTTTTTATGGAATTTAGGTTTAGCATTGACGAATGATGGCAAACCTTCGACTTCAGTATCGTCTTCGGCCCCTTCCTCGGGTAACGACTGGTCTGTGTGTCTCTTCTTGAAAGGGATATTTTCGTACATCTTTCTCCCACCGTGCTTGATTCCGTCTTTAAAATTGGAAATTGAAATACCACTTCCTCCTGTATTGGTTCTAGAATTGTCACCAAACTCTTCATGGATGGTAGAGTTATCCCCAAAATTTAGACTAGACAGCGATTTGGTTTCTTCCGGATTTTGGTATAGCTTCAATAATGATGAAAGAACACCAGCTTGGACCTTGGTTGGAGGAGCTACATTAGTGTCCGAGTCTTCATCGAGCATCATGAATTCACCGTCGTCATTATAGTGAATGTCACCCCGTAAGTAATAATCTGGGTTTGGTGCATACATATCAGGGGACTTCTCTACTCTATGCAGAGAAGTCGTGTTGCCATCTACATCACCGCCTGTACTTGCTTTGGCCTTCTCTTTGGAAATGGTATCACTGGATGAACTACTGGATGTGTGTAGCATGGCATCATTAGATGTGGGTCTCTGCGATGATATTCCCTGATCATTTGACATGTCAATTACCGTTTGTTGTCTGGATTCGGGAACATGTACATTGATTAAGTTCTTAGCCTCGTTGTTTAGTTGAGCAAAATCGAGTCTTTGCAATTCAATGTCAGAATTATCCAAACCTAATTCCTCCTCTTCGTCAAAAGTTTTTTCACGAGAAAGCCTCGTGGCACCGGGGGCTAAACCACCCCCACCTAGGCCATACAGCCCCGACTCGTCCTCAAGTATTCTACCAATGAGTTTATCCGATTGGGATGGGGCTTCAGGGTATTGCTGATCTGTCAATGCTACTTTGCGTAAAATATCCCTAAACAACGAGGAACTTCTGTTGAGGCCCTTAGAATCCGATGTCGTGTTGTCAGTTTGATCCGTGATATCGATTTCTCCAGATGACGGTTTATTAGTCATAATAGATGGTCTTCTAAAGAAGTGATCTCTGAAACCAGCTTTTCTGGAAGTTGCAGATGACCTTGAAGCCTTGGATTGTTTAGAATCATTTGATGCGTGTGACTTTCTCAGTTCGTGACTCCTCCTTGAATCTCCCGACCTCCCGTCTTTGTAGTATACACCCGTGTACGCATCGGGAAGGTGACTCGTATCCTCATCCGAATCGGTTTCTTCTAGGTGATCTGGCTGCTCTCTAGGGTCAACCTGCAGGGTATTGTTCAGGTCTATGGAATCAACGTCCCTGTCTAGTGTGCCGGAATGGAATTGAAATTTAGGTAATTCTTGAGGACCTCTTTGTAAATTATCGTCTGAATCTGAGTCTGAATCCTCGAGATCCACTGAAGAATTATTCATCGAGGAACCACTCATGTACGACTGTCTAGGGGAATGATCATACTTTCTCTCTGAAAATCTTACGGCTTTTGAAGTATTGGAAACGATCTTTTTGCCACTTTTAACAAGGTTAATTTTGGAACCAGAGTGCAAACGTTTATGCTTTTTATAGCTCTGCAAGTCCGGAAGATTAATATTGGTTTGGAAGTCAGGGGAATCATCTTCCGAGCTTGATCCATACTGATTTTGATCTTCCCTACCTGAGAGCCCCTGTTCCTGTTTCCCTTGATTAGGTGAAGACATTTAAGTGGCCGAAAAAAGATAGTGCTAGAAAATTTTAATATTCTCTTTCAGCAATCACTATTCTGGAACCGATCGATTTTAAAATAGAATGTGTAACCACACCTCTGCGCGATTGTAACGTGCCTTTGCGCCTGAGAATTGAATTCGCAACAGACAGAAATGTTTAATGGAAGGGGTGCTGCTTGGCATTTACGACACGATTTGCGAGGCTGCAAAAAAAATACATTTGCTACATAAATAGTGTATTCTACACCGACTCTTCCCATTGAACAGCACAGTACTCTTGTATGTACGCTACGTTGTTTTGGTCAAAAGCCTCCTCAGGGATGTAGTCCTCCACATCCGTGCATACGATAATAGTTCCCCATGCCATTCCGTTCAAGAGATGGTCCAAATCAGCATCCTCAGCTTGCTCAAGGTCCAAAATGGCCTTAGGCATAAGTTGCAATTCAAATTGCCTTGAAGAAGATGGGTTGAACAGGGGATTAGGTACACTGAACGGCTGGCTACTAAACTTTGTATACACGTCGTCCTTACCACTGTACAACAAAGGACGACCTCCTAAATCGTATCTGAGAACTTGACTAGGGTTGTGTTGAACGGTATTCGAAAACGACTCAAACACTCTGTCCTGCAACATGTTTGATATTTTAGCGGCTTGGGCACTAAGGGTAGCAGATGAAGACGATGGCAAGTTTTCATCGTCTTCAGTAATGTTATTATCGATGAGGTGTTTGTATTTCTCAAGTTCAGGTTCCAACGTAATCTTCTTGAACTTCTCCTTCTCCACAAATAAGAAGTAACCAGGATATTCTGGGAGCTTGTACTTATTGGTTGTCTTTGGAGACTGTTTAGGTGCTTTTTTACTCGCAACACTCGCATAGGTATCGTCTTTTCTATCTACGTGTTGTTCTGTAGCTTCTTTTTTTTCTTGATCTTCCTTGCCTACTGCTTTGCTATTCTCGAATGGATTGGAGCTTCCAAAAGGGTTGGCGTTCGTTTTGTCCTCGAAGGGGTTATTGCTTTTTGAGCTACCAAATAAATCTTTTGTCAATTCATCTCTCAATTTGTTCTTCGTTTCGAGTTTTAACTTCTCGTCCAAATTCTTCTGTTGTTCTTCCTGATACTGTTTTTTTAACTCAGCCATTTTCACTGGATCTTTGATTATACCCCTAATGGCCTTAACACTACCCTTCTTCTTAGAACACATTTGAGTATTTTTACAACCAAAAATGTAGATAATTCTATCGTAAAGTTCATTGTTGAAAGGTGCAAAAGTTTGTAAGTAAAGCGCCATCTTCTTCCCACAAGATTCACATGTGACTAACTTCTCGTCTGGTAATGATTGAGGATGAAGCCATATAGGTTTACCACCTAAAAATGTGTCCTCCACAGTGGGGAGATCGCTTTCAGATTCTGCTTCTTCTGAGTTTGGAATTTCTACATCAACGAATCCTAAGTAAACTTGAGAAAGAGAAGAGTTCTTCGTGGATTCCTCGTCAGATGAGTAGTCATCGTAACTCATTGTTTTTGATGGCTATTATTTTAATTGTGCGATGAGATACGCGACATAGCGAGAGTGGTCCTAATGTGTATTTTGTGCGACAAGATTTTGCTATGATCGCTCTATTTACAAATAGTCTATAGATATATACATGGTATTTTCGTGAAGTACCCCAAGGCACTAAATATGACTAGAAACGAAACTTTAGAGGTAACGTTTGTGCTCTATTATCTCAAAAGCTTGTAAGACATCTCCTTCTTCAAACTTGTCCCAGTTTTCAAACGTAAGACCACATTCCAGCCCCAGTTTTGCTTCACTAATATCGTCTTTAATATGCTTTAACGTAGATAAAGTGCCCTCATAAACTTGTGTGTTTTTTCTCAATACTTTGATCTTTGAGGATCTTTTGATTGTTCCTTCACTAATTTTACAACCGGCAACCTTGGTATCTTTTCTGTTTTTGTTAGATATCTTGAATACTCCTTGAATTTTGGCCTGAGCTAGTATTTTAGTTTCGAGGATTGGAGGTAGCTTGTTACTTAAGTCCTCAGTCACTTCTTCGATTAATCTATAGATGATGTTATGCTCTCTCAAATTCACGCTTTGCCGGTCGGCTTTTGTAAATGCAGGTTTCGGAATCTTAACATTAAAGCAAAGAATTGTGGCATTTAAGGTGTCTGCCAAATCAATATCCGAGTCTGTGGGAGGCCCCGCTTCATATGAAATAATTTTGGCCTTGACCTCGTCGTTTCCGAGACCTTCTACACTTTCTTTAATAGCTTCCGCAGAGCCCGTTACATCAGCTTTGATGATATAGTTACAACAATTAACCTCAGTTTCATCCCTTGACATTTCCTCTTTAATCTCATCTTCTGTAAAGCCTCTCAACTTCAACTCGTTAATTCTTTCTTGTCTCTGTAGTTCTTCAATCTCTGCTTGTCTTTTAAGATTGATGGATTCCATATCCTTGATGGCTTCCAAGTTTTTTTCTCTGTCAACACGATTCTGGCAAACTTTTTTGGCAATCAGTTCATTTTTTGCCTGTATGATTTGGTCTCCACTTTCAGGCATATCCTTCCAACCCCAAATTTGTACGGGAGTTGAAGGGCCAGCTTCTTTAATATTTTTACCATGTTCGTCCTTCATTCCTCTCACCTTACAATATGTTGTCCCTGCAACCAAGAAATCTCCTCTTTTAACAGAGCTTCTGGTAACCAAAGCAGTAGCTATTGGTCCCATTCCCTTGACAACTTCGCTTTCAATGATCCAGCCTTCAGCCTGAACCCCCCTCGGCTCAGCTTTGAATTCACTCATCTCGCTTAAAGTAATAACAGCTTCTTCAAGTTTATCCATGTTGAGACCAGTCTTGCCACTCACTTGGACAGTTTGAGTATCTCCACCATAGTCCTCGATGTCCACCCCGTATCTAGCAAGATCTGCGAACACCTTATCGATTTTAATGCCAGGTTTATCACATTTATTGATCGCAACGATTAACGGAACACCTGCCTTCTTAGCATGCTTGATAGCCTCGATCGTTTGGGGCATAACGGAATCGTCAGCCGCGACAACAAGAATCACGATGTCAGTGACATTTGCTCCTCGTTCTCTCATCTTCAAAAAAGCAGCATGTCCAGGTGTATCTAAAAATGTGATTTTTTTCTTGGAGATTGGCGTGATCACCGAAAATGCACCTATATGCTGAGTGATACCCCCGAACTCTTTGTCCACGATGGATGATTTCCTAAGATAATCGAGTATCGTTGTTTTCCCGTGATCAACATGGCCCATTATTGTGACTATCGGAGCCCTCTGTTTGAGAATAGATGAATCTTCTGGTGGAGGGGCTGCAAACAAGTCAAGACCAGTGTCGTCATTCATATTGATCTCGAATCCATATTCATCTGCTACTAAAGAAACGTTTTCTTTATCTAAAATGTAGTTATGTCTAACATTTTCATATCCCAAATCTTTGAGTGTCTTGAGAAGAGAAGGTAATGGAACTTTGAGGATACTTGATAAGTTCGACACAGTTGAAAATGTGGGGACTGAGATTTTGACTTTTGCTTTTGAAACGTTTTCTTGAGACATCCTTTGTGATTTCGTGGATGCCTGTTTAGATTTTGGAGGAGCTTGCATTTTCTGTTTCTGTTTTAAAACTTCTCTGGCTTTCTTTAGCTTTTCTTCCTTCACTCGAAGACTTATCAGATCTGAATCAGGTTCCTGCTGATGTGAAGATTGTCTATAGGGTTTATTGTGGTTCCTCAACGGCGCATCCTTCTTCTGGAACTGAGATGCAAATCTATTCGGTTTTTTGGCTTCGTCTAGTCTTGCCAGAGAGTCGAAGAAGCTTCGGAAGATATAATGACTTGAGCGAGAGGCCCTAGCTGCTCTCCGTCCGACTAATCTTGAAGACATCTAGTGAAAAATTATCCGCGATTTTGGTATTTATGCTATATTATTTAGATGCGATATGCTAGTTCTATTATCAACGAAATCTCAATTGAGAATTACTGTGAGAATCTGAATGAAAGGGGCCCAGGCTATTCGGTGTAGCTATAGTCACCATCTGAAGTGACCGGCCCAAATACCTTATTTTCGTTCAAGGTGTTGATCAAATTATCGATATCCTTGAAGTTCCCATCATCTAATGCAAATCTCCGATGCCTGCTGGAGTTAATGTGGTCGTCAAAGTGGTCATACTTGATTCTACAATTTTCGCAGTATCCCGGTTTTGTATCTCTATCTCTTTCTTTTTCTTCCTTTGTTTGCTTCTGCTTCTTCATAAATATTCTTCTTTTCAAATTGTTGATATTTTTGGATGGAACAAGAGAGATAGTTGGCCCCAACCCATTGCCACCAGGGAAATTACCTGAGTCAATAGACATTTGTACAGCATTTGAGGTTCCATTGTAACCTGAGGCAGCAACGTCGTAGAAATTGGAATTGTTTGTAGGGATACACGATGAGTTCCTTGGTAAGCTTGGTTTAGGACGCTTGAACGTATCTTCCGCAGTAGATCGCATATGAGCCTCTCTGGGAAGATCTTCTATTTGGCAGTTGGATTGTTGACTGATTGTCAGGTCATTATCTGTTTGTTGATTTTCCTGTTCAATTTCGTTATGTACATCATTGAATGCACTGCTTAAAAAGGAACTCGAGGATATTCTACGATTCTTTGGTTTGTTGATTAATTCGTAGGCCATTATCTTCAAAAGATGTCTGTAGTTGGCGTTTTCCTCGAATTTTCTTGTCCTACGTAACTTCTTACGGTGCAGGTTTTCGGAATCTGGAATGAAAGGGCATTTGCCGTCCAAAGTCAAATGAAATTTGGGATAAGAACCTTCCTGCCACTCTCTAACAGCAATGGGCCTCACGTTTTGCAGCAAGTCAAAGGCGTAAATGTAGTTATTGCCCAAGTAATGCAAATCTTCTCTTTTCGCATTCGGGTCTTTATCGGTAGAACCAAAAATCTTTTCTTCTTTCAATAAATTGACCAAATCACCGTTATCGTAGTTGTTGTTATTGGTACTGCTGTTCATGTACTCGAAATCATTGACGCCCAAGTTCTTCAAAAATCTGAAAACTTTATCAAAGTTCCATACTTTGACCTTGAGATTCGACGCGTCGTGGAAAATATCGTTGGCTGGATAAGATAATGAAGCATTATAAGATCTTCGGCTAACGATGATGGTCACGTCCTTGTCATAAAAAGGTACTACTAGGCTCCCAACATACTTAAGCCCCTTATGTGCTCGTTTTTGTTCCTGAACATGCGCAGGATTGTGTGCATCACTGCCTTGTGTATCAAAATACACTACACTTGACCTCATGATCTTCCTCCAATTGGCCCTCCATTCCAGAAGCTCGTCGCCAACCAAACGGTTCTGCTTTGTACGTGAAGCTTCAGGTTTGAAAAGAGGTTTTTGTAGTAATGCTAGTCTCGACGAATGGGAATTGATATGTGTATTTGTATGATTAACGTTGTTTGTGTCATCATGGGTAGAAAAATGTAGATGCTCGTTTTCTTTCGGTGTGGACTTGAGCCTCTTCTTACTGGGCAGAGGGATGTTACCAGACGTCTCCTTCAAAGGCTGGCGGGAAATGTGTCTTTTTCTATTCAATTCCATGGGAGAAGAAGATGTAAAAAGTTGTTTATTGAAGCGCGTTGAAACAATGTCGGCGTGTCGCATCTAATATAAACTCGAGGAAGAAGCGACACTGAAGTTTAAAGAGTAGCACTCTTTAAACCGAAATGAATATTTATTAAAATCTAACCATGTAATTCCATCCCTCTGACTATATTAGCACCATCATCAGCATCCCCTTACCCCTATTCTCCGAAAAGACAATGCAAGCTGGAGTGTAATCAATGTCGCACTCGACTAACGGTTTCTTCGATGTCGCATTAACCCTTAGAACGTCTAAGTTATTGCGAGCCTATATATATAACGTTTATGTTACAACTGAAGCAAATATCAAAGGTATTGTCCCAACTGCTAGCACCGGTGTCAAATGGTGACCTGCGGCCCACTCCTCAAAATAATTCCACATGTGCACCAAGTGCTGTGTCACTTCTTTCCTCTCGTGGAGTGCCCCTTAGTACAGTAAGAAACCATGCGAAGGTTAGCGCAGATAACATTAGAATTTACTCGTTACTAGCAGTCAATAGCTTGAAGAGCCAACCAAAGACTTCTTGGAACGTTCTTCGAATTGAAGAGAATTTGAGCATCATGATAGAACGACTCAACACTACCAGAAATGAGAGAGATGACGATCACCTGAAAGAAGTTGATACTACCGAAGAGAGTGACCACGAAGAAATGTACGTAGTGCTTTTATACGATGACCAGGTAAGTCATGCACTTGCTCGCGCCAAGATGGATGGCTTAGTTGGAGCGTTGAGCGAGGGGCTTGCCGGATACAACTAGACCGTTTCTTTCATACAGTTATACTATTAATGCTAATGATTATGTATCCTACAAACATATTCCCCGTTGTACAGATGGATGGACCTTCTACTTGCTCAAAACCTCTACATCCTCATCGTTTTCTTCATCCTCTTCCTCTTCGGGATCTTCTTCCATGTCATCCATCAAACTCTCTTCGTCAAAGCTTTCTTCTTCGGTATCATACCAGAAATCTTCGTCAACTTGTTCGTGATCGACATCTTTGCCGTTGCTTGAACTGTTTCCAAAGGCATACAACTCCAGTTCTGGCATGATGAAGTCTTCGGGAACATCTTTTTTAGACTTTTCAACCTCCTGTAATACCTTTTTCTTATATGCCTCAGGGTTCTTTCTTAAATCCACAGAAGCGTCAATATTGGCGGGAGAAGATATGTTCGGGTCTTCTAACAAGGAAATGATGGAGATCAAGACGCTCTCGACTGTCTGCGCTGGGGTCCATGTTTCATTCTCTGGCTCATCAGAGGTTGGATCGCCACTCTGGTGCAAAATGGAGATACACAATCTACCATCCTTATAAACGTTCGGATGATAGATAGCGGGTGTGAATCTGAATGTAGGTGGTGAAAATGGGAAATCACTAGGGAATCTCATTTGGCCTTTGAAGTAACCGCCATGGTACATGGACTCCTTATTCAAAACCATGATACCGATGTTCCATAAAAAGATGTTATCATCGTCTAACTCAATATGGAAAGATGGGATACCGTTCTTGGAGTCGGTCAAGTCTCTGAACTGCCTTTGTAAAATAGCAGCGGCGGATTTGGAACTCATGATTATAAATTTGTGAGTGCTTCTCTTGGAGTAGGGAGAAATCAGTGGGGTGCTTGGCTTCTAAAAGTTGAAATATATGTAACTTAAGTTTGTGGAGCTGAATCTTAAAAGTTAAGGAGTACTGAGACTACAGCGAAATCAATCTTGAGGAGTTAAAATTAGTAAAAGATGATATTGAAAAGGACCTGATATCGAAATTACTAATTTACAGGAGTGAGTGAACAAAACAAAATTGTTTTGAGAACAAAAGAAATGTGGTGACACAAAAGATGGGGATGAGCGGCGATGTGTGGATTGCCGCGACACTAGAGGTCCTGCCCCCAGGGTACTACTGAGGCGCGCCCCTACTGTAGTACGTGCCATAGTACCAGTTTGTGTGAGTACAACATACAGAACTGAAGAACAAAAAAACTAAAAAACTTAAAATGTTAGGCTGGCGACGACAGCATTTATTTACGGAGCTCTATAAATCGTTGCAATTACATATTATACTCTCGAAATTCAATGAAACGTGACTTATTCCATTGCAACATATTCTTCCATATGATTTATCCTTAGTCCTTGGTTTTAATTCAAGTTTTCGTTTCGAAGACGGGTTCCCTTAGAATCCATGAACCGTATCACTTTCTCTTCGTAAGCTGCCGCGTTACAGTATCCGCTCCTCTCGATTGTCATCGGGACGCCACAAATCGTAAGCATTTCAAGCTTGTTTAACTTGTTCCATGCAAATCCTATGCTTTTCACATAGGTGGTGATGTATTGTGAAAACATCTCGCAGGACTTTGAGTAAAGATCCCCATTAATAATTTTGATTGCTTCTCTCCATGTTGCATCGCTAACGTGTAATAGGAAAACATCTTTGAAATGCTGCAATCGGATACTTACTGTGTCAAACTCGGGATATGTAGATCCCAAACTCTTTATCATTTGCACTCTATTATAAAATTCGGCCGATTTGTCGTATAAAGAAAGATACCTTAGATTACTCTGGTGCTTTAGTATCAGGGCAGTGACATCTCTTGTACCTTGAGCATTAGCAGTTTCAAATTTCAAGTCTAATCTTTCCAAGAGTCCCTTGAGATTCTCCAAAGTGCCTGAAATCATATGTTGCTGACAGAGAAGACAGTTGGAGGTTGGACTCACCACCAAACTCTTTAAATTCGGACATAACTTGCTCATGGCTAGAAGGAAGCTACTATCATTTGCGAAGTGAGCCAGATTCAAATGGCTGAACTCCTTCACGTCAAGCTTGAGCTCTTCAAGCTCCATCAAGTCCAAACCCCGATGTAGCATACGTACTAGTACCATACTTTCATTGTTCAAAAAACCGTCAACGCTAAGTGAAGTAAGACGAAGCTTCTTAGATGCTATGAACTCTAGAACATGAAAAAATTCCAACCAGACACTCACATCTAATGTCCTATTGAGAGTGTTGAGGATCTGTATATCCTGAGGTTGCTGTTGCTGGAATGTGAGGTACCTAAGGGAGGATATGATGTTCTTATCTTGTAGCCACTTCGCCAAGTGAACAAACTTTTTTCTATTTGACTGTTCATTTTCGTAAGTCACTTTCAAGTTAGTGAGATTCGGTGCATCGAATTCCAAACATAGGGCAGAATCTGTTCGAATTGAAAAGGTGAGAGTCTTTAAAGTATCAAAGCTCATTGTTTTTATCAAGCCAAGGTCAAGGCGTGCCACCACAAGTTGTTTGAGCTGAACCAGAGCTAGTTTTTCGAAAGGGATTTGATGATCCCCAAGCACCACAAAGGAATCCAAGTACTTTGAAAGTTTAGTATTCTCCAATACATGTAGAAGCTTTCCTAGCTTATCAGTTCTTATAACGGTTGCAAAACAAGGGATGTTCTTGGTTAAGGTCTTAATGAAATTGTAGTCTTCTTCAATCACCACGATATTTCTGTATATCCAGTAAACAGCTGGAACATAAAAAAGGCAGCCAGTTAAGCAAACGCTCAACAAATCTGGGGTAGTTAGTCGGGAAAAAATTTCGATTAGTATGTTGACAGGAAGCATATCAATACTACGACAAGGCTTGATCGCTTGACTATCAAAATACAAGGTCGGACGAAAAGAACTAGATTTTCTTCTCAACCCCTTTCGAAGAATATCTCCACTTGGCAAATGGGTCAGAATCCCGGCCATATTCCCGTCTTCCAAAGGTTGATCCATTTTACGATATTCTTATCGTGTGAATGTCCACCCAGACCTTATCTAATGTCGTGCGACATGCTTGAGCGGTTTCTTCAAGTATTTCAAAGACCCTGTAAGGTTAAAATACAATTTTTGGTCTAAGAAATTTGATAATTTAGCAAAACAAAGTCTTGGGAATCAGCCTTCAAATAGCATTTTCAAAAACTCTTGAACCCGGACTGGTTCAATCTCTTCCTTCCATATTCCATTATCCTGGGGTATAGCAGTCGTGTAATTAGCAATAAGCTATATACCGTACTCACTTTTTTCTTTGTCGCACTTTAACTCACGACTATTCATAGTAACAATACCACTTTGATAAAAACCATCACGAGTTATGCTGGGTAGTCCTGGACCTCAGCAAAACAGCAACAACAGTGGCACTACATCCAATCATGTGTCTCACAGTGTGAACTACGTAAACTCCCACAATGGCTCGACATTATCGTTGAGCAGTATCAACAGTCAAGCTCGTAACTCATCCACATCAAATTTGAGCCAGGTGTCAAATATTGACCCTTTCTATGGCCTATCATTCAAAGTTGGGGTTGCAGAGAATAAGAACATAACATACCGTTCCAAAATGGAGGATGTTCATACATATGTAGCCAATTTTGCCGAAAGGCTAGACTGGGGATATTTTGCCATTTTCGATGGACACGCCGGCAAACAAACCGCTAGATGGTGTGGAAATAATTTGCACACCTTATTGGAGCAAGAAATAATCACGAGTGAAGAAATACTGGATCCCTCTCAAGGTTTTGACATGAATGATAACTTGTGCAGGTCATTTGTTAAGGCCGATGATCTAATAAGTAAAGAAGATACGGGTAATTCTGGGAGTACAGCTGCTGTAGTAGTTTTGTTATGGGAGAACAGAAATCCAGTAGATGGTGATGTGACGGACATTTCGCGTTCAAGAGTCTCTCCGAAGGAGAATGGTTCATTGTACAACAATATGTCGATCGATTTTTCAAATCAGAAGAGAATGCTTTATACTGCCAATGTCGGTGATCTGCGGATAGTATTATATAGAAATGGTGAAGCCTATCGTTTAAGCTATGACCACAAGGCGAGTGATATAAATGAAATCAACAGAATTAGAGATTCTGGGGGTCTCATAATGAAGAACCGTGTAAACGGAATTTTGGCAGTGACGAGATCTTTAGGTGATATATATATGAAAGATTGTGTCGTGGGAAAACCATTTACCACATCGACAGAAGTTGGAGCTGATGATGAATTCATGATTCTAGCTTGTGATGGATTATGGGACGTGATCTCGGATTCAAAGGCTTGCAAGATCGTGGAAGAATCATTCAAGACTAATGATGATCCTGAGGTGGCGGCTAAACACCTCATACAAATCGCCATGGATAATTCAACTACAGATAACATAACCGTCATGGTCGTTAAATTCGACAAATCGGTTTTCAAATCTAATGATTAATGAGACTTGTATCAAATACCACATAATATATTACAGGTGGGTCTACGTGAAAAAATTGTGAAAATACCACCCTTATGCGTAGCACCCCTCTTTCATATATACCTTCTCGACTCTTTGGTGTTGATGACTCACCGTCGAACTGCTCAACACAAGGTGACAAATGTTGGTGTCATTATTGACAAATGTTGGTGTCATTATTGCATTTGCCGAACTTGCTGGGTTGACTTCACACGAAGTTTCGATGCGAGTGTATCCACTATTGACCTTAGAAATACCTACGATATTTGTATCTATGGCCATTTAAGATTCGAAACTTTTCGACGCTCTATCTCAGCAAACTGTAAACAGCAATCAATATCCATAAGAATTGCGGGTTCATTTAGACGTACTCAAAATACTAATTATGGTGTGCTCCACTCGAATTGGAAAGTTGATGCCAGCTTGTTAGATAGCATATGAATGGTTTCTATAATCACCTACCATTGCTATAATATTCCTTTGTCATTTGTGTTAGATAAATGCAGTCTGATCGTGTTTCTTGTATGGGAATTATTCACCTCATAAAGATACAATGGAAATCTTATTCCCCAAGTTGGTGATATAACCAAAAAAAATCGCCAGATCATGCAATGCTCAACTTTCATGATTCTTAGGGTATGTATGAACAGGTTTGCTGTGATCTTTATAAGGAATCGGCAAATATAGACTGCTTTTCCAAACATATACGATTTCTGATTTTTATATGGCCAAAGCTTGCAGTTTAGAAGTATGCCTTAGACGGATTTGCTAATCGCTGCAAAGATTTTGAATCGCTGTATCCACTTCGTCATTTAAAACATGCTTGTGCAAACGACTTGTATGGTCATGTACTCGAGTTCAAGAACTTGGCTTGTCAAAAGTCAAATGAACCAAAGATGGAACAAGTAACCCTGCACACAAACCGGCAGCTTTCTCAAGGAATGTGTGAAAGAACAAAGACGTGATCAAATATTCGATATACCATATTGAAATGAGTATAATTGAACTTATTTGTATGGTAGTTCCCAAAAGGTCTTCTGTTTTACTTGACACCATCCCATCCGGATCTCGCCCAACGTCCATTTCATTATCGAGTGGAATGAACCCAATCTCGACTTCTCCTCTTTCAAAGAGTCTTGCAAAAAGAACCTCTTTGAAACGAATAAGGAGTCTCACGTCAATAACCCTATCGACTAGCAACATGCTGCAAGATATGATAAGGTAATAATGACCAGAGACATCAAACCCAGGTGACCATGAACCGGTGCTCAACTCATCACATTGCAGGTGGGTTTTGGTGTATTTATTTTCACCCAAGCATTTACCACCTGTGCTAATCTCAATTCTATCCGTAATAGATGGCCCGAAAAACCACACAATTAAAAGTAGAGCCGATATCGTATTACAGAAATATATGCGTAGAGTTGTGTGCACTCTGAAAAGCCAGTCGTCTCTAGTCAAATAGATGTAACCACAATACCCGAAAAAAATCAAAGTCAACCAAATGTAGCCATAATATATGAAAATTGCATTTAAAGCAATATTGAGCATGTTATTCTGTATTGTATACAGATATTTATGGAATAGGGTGGAAAAGGGGGCAGTGAAAGCAAACGTGATCACATAAAAAAGTACAACTTTCGTGTAGTCACTGACTTGCATTACTTTTGAAGATACTGAGACATCGGAACATTTGAAAGATTTAGGCTGCGAAATTTACGAGACGAAAATCTAGATTTCACAAACTGCTCTTGAACTGACTTAGATTTGAAAATGAAAGTTTATGTTCCCTTTATATTGTTTGCATTGCAAGTGTACTCAACTACAGCAAGTCTCTTTCTGCCAAATAAGAACAACCTGATAATTCAAAAAGGCTTGGCTATGCAAACTGCGTTCACAAACATGCAAATGGCACTTCCTGAGCTCAAAGAATATTCTCTCGATCAATATGCAGAAGGTTTTACAAGAATTGCTGAGTACTTGAAGAGTAAACAAGACAAGGGATGGGAATTTGGGGACAAGAGAGTTCATAAGTCAGGTGTAAACATAGAACACGGTACTTATGACTACGAAGATGATTGTGGAGATTCTGAGGAAGATCCCTTTGAGGACATGAGCATTACCGAGAATGTGCTTTCTGTTCTACAACCCCAAGAATCTTTAGCCTCTGATTTCAACCAGAAGAGAGCAAAATTGTCGAATCTATTTAACAGGCAAGTAGTTCGGGACAAGCTTCTTATTGAACAGCTCAAGCAGGTGGCAAATTCTATGGAGATTCCGATCCAACAAATGGCAAAAGATCTCGGGATGAAAGAGCAGCAAATTCGTATGATCGCAAAATTATGGTGCGGCATATACAAAGTATTGTACCCTCTTAAAGCAATGAAAGGGTCAATGTATGAAAAAATCAGTAAACTAGAAGACATGATGGACACCAAAACGAAGAAGCCAGATAAAAAGAAAGATGAAAAGAAAGATGAAAAGGAGGATGAAAAGGAGGATGAAAAGGAAGATTGCCTGGAATCCACCCATGAGAAAACAAAAAGATATATTGCTGAACATGATGATACGGAGAATTCTTTTGAAGAAGTCTCTGACCTGTATTCCTTGACCACGAGTTTCAATGAAACAGATTCGTATTCATGGAAAGACTGTGATGAGAGCCGAAAAACCGATACTATAGAAATAAGCCACGGACGCAAAAATGACCTATCGCTGTGTTTTGAAGATGGAGGCGGCACTACCAAGCATCAAGGAAGTATCTTAAGTCTTATATTAGCTTTACTTTTCGTTTTTTAGAATAAAAGCATTTTGCTAACTTCTTTGCCTAGTGTAGTTGCGGATTTTGCAGCCATTTTTCTTCGCGTAATCACGTGAAATAAGTCAATTTGATTCATCAGCGATTGCAGCAGGTTCTTGCTTATACTCATCCCTTTGCACCATGTTCTATAGAGTACTCGCCAGACAGACAGGCAACAAAGGGATACGGTGCCCAAGTGTTTCTCGTTGTCTCTCAGGCAACAACCGGCTCAAAAGACAAGATGGTTCTCTAGCTCTAAAGAGCTCGAATCCGCAAATGGCATTTCCTTGTTTGGATAAGCTAGAAAAAAAGACTGCCCAATTATGCTCCAACTCATTAGAGGATGGCCCGGAGCCATCTTATTCGAAGGTGCAGACTGGTTTCAATACATATAAATCAAACAAACCTATTTTTCTTGATCATGGTGGAGTTTTACCTGAGTACGAAATAGCTTACGAGACATGGGGAAAATTGAACCCAGAAAGAAACAACATTGTGTTGATACATACGGGGCTCTCCGCTTCATCTCATGCGAGGTCCCAGCCGGGAAACCAAAAACCAGGATGGTGGGAAAATTTTATCGGGCCTGGAAAGTACCTAGACACCAATAAGTTCTTTGTAATATGCACCAATGTTCTTGGAGGATGCTATGGATCGACTGGACCTTCCTCTATCGATCCCGCCAGCGGAAAGAACTATGGAACGAAGTTCCCTATCTTAACAGTGAATGATATGGTTCGTGGACAAAGGGAATTAATAAGAGACGTTTTCAAAGCAGACAGGATCTTTGCTTCGATAGGTGCTTCGATGGGAGGCATGCAATCATTGGCGTATGCATGGGAATTTCCTGACGAAGTAGAGAAGGTTATCTCCATATCTGGATGTGCCAGGTCTCATCCTTATTCAATTGCATTAAGACATACTCAAAGACAAGTTTTAATGAGCGATCCTAATTGGAATAGAGGATTCTACTACAATGGGGTCCCTCCTCACGTTGGAATGAAGTTGGCAAGAGAGATAGCTACAATTACATATAGATCAGGACCTGAATGGGAGTACAGATTTGGAAGAAATAGAGCCGACGATAGTAGATCTCCTGCTTTCTGTCCTGACTTTTTAGTTGAGACTTATTTGGATCATGCCGGGGAAAAATTCTGCTTGGAATATGACGCAAATTCCCTTTTATATGTCCTGAAGGCTATGGACTTGTTCGACTTGAGTTTAACAAATAGAAACAGAGCTTTAAAGAATCGGGCCCTTGCAGAGGCAAATTTCTACGAGAAGAGATTCGTGGATAATGTTGACGATAGAAATCCTAATGTCATACCAGAGCAACCTTATGAAGAAAAGGTCACTTCTGCCACTGTCACACCAGAGGAGTCCTTTGATGACTTGAAAAAAGGTCTTTCCAAAATAGCACACAAGGATATATTGGTAGTTGGAGTTGAAAGTGATATTTTGTTCCCGGTATGGCAGCAAAGAGAGATCAAGGATGTTCTTAAATCAAACCAGACTTCAGGAAAGGTCGAGTATTATGAATTGGGAACTGATATTAGCAACTTTGGGCACGATACGTTCTTATTGAGTCTTGACCATTTTGGCCCCCCAGTTAAAAAGTTTTTGACAAACAACGTTAGTAAATAGTATTGTATGCAGAATTTGATACATAGTCACACTACTAAGAGCCTATTAAACAATTTGTCCGTGGTGTGGGTCGAGCTCGTAGCCTAACGCTCTACTTGCAGCGTAGATATATTCACGAATGTAAGCGACGGCCACCTTTGCCAACCCATTATTTTTTTTCTTCCCCTGGTGGTCAGTTTGCACGTGATGAGGAAGCATGTTCTCGTTAGCACTCAAGCTGACGAATAACGCAAAAGGAACGAACCATACGCATAAACCAAAAAAGGAGCATATTTCCACAAACGATGGGAACCGTGGCGGTTTATATCCTGGTTTTAATCTTACCTCCAATGGAGGAATATATGGATTGTGAAAATGGTTGAACCAAAGGAAATGGTTGGCCACCACTAATGCACATGAAGCAAGAAAAATTGGCGATGTCAATTGTACGTATGGAAACTTGGAAAGGTTCTGAAGGTACACAAAGTAGGAAAACACAGAAAACGCAGATAAGAAAAAGGGGAAGCCGTCCACTAGCCATAGGAGTATGTGTGTTATCATGATGACATATATGAGGCGTTTTAGTATCCTCTTTGTTGGTTCTGAATGTTCCTCAACAAGCTCCGAAAGATAGTACAAAGCGGAAGCAATTGCAAGCACGAGGAAGAGGAACCCCACTATAATCCCTATGTATGAAAGGAGCTGGAGGAACATGGCGAGTGAAATAACGCGATGCGAAATGTTGATTCAAAAAGAACACCAGGCGCAAAGTAAACGTGCAAAAACACGAAAAGTTTTGTATTGACTCTATATGATCTCTTACAGAATTTAGAAGCAAAGTTATCAATTCAATCATAAATATCAATTGGAGGGATACGATCGGTATTATAAAACCAATTACCGCCTTCCAATTCCCTCAGAAGCCAATTGGTGGGAAAGACAACCAAATTACCTTGAACTTCTTGCAAGATTCTTTCTGCTGTTTCTCTATCGAAGATCCTATCACCCGAAGCAGCTTTTCTTCTCGCGCTGAAAGTAGGGCCACGTCTACGTGATTTGGGACCAGGGGCCCCATTCAAACCAAGGCTATCGACTTCTTCTCCTTCACCCAACTGGTAAACAAATTTACGGCTTTCTTTCTTTGACACTTCTCCTTCTGGTTGATAAGAGTCAGAAGATGGTGGAACTTTCCCTAAAAGCCCTATGTCATTGACCAGAGTAATGTCAATTTTTGGATTAGACATGGGTCCATGGCGCTTGTTGCTGTCAATAGTTGCGGTTCCTGGGTCGGTATCAGATTCTGTATCACTGAAGTTACCTTCATTGAATAAGCGTGGGTTCCTTCTTTTTTGTGCTTCTTGAGCCTGAGCCAAGGTGAACGCTTTTTGAAATTTAGAAAAGTGTTTGTAATCGTTCCACGACAAGACAGTGTCATCTGGTTGAGTGTGGAATATCATTCTGAATATTTCTGTGTTCCGTTTGGCATGTTCGAACCACAAGTCTTCATAGAAATCAACGCTGATTGGGTCTTCAAACTGGTAAGGGTCGACGAATTTCGTGAAGTTGAAAGCGTTTTTAGGGCTGATTGAATCAATAAGAGATTTGACGCCGCTTTCAGATAAAGAGACAATAGGAACGTCATCAGAATAGTCAGCCGAGTCTTGTTGATGGTCGGTCGTAGGTGTACCCAGTTTTGACAAATTATTATTGAAAACTGGGGAGGAGCCATTCTGTGGGGGCTTGGTGTTTAACTCGGTTGTCAGGTCTTGATGACTTACTATACCAGCGCTTTCATTGATATGATCAGCTGCCGCTGGCGTTGTTCCAACAGCAGAAACAACTTTTTCCTCAGCATCCGAATCTTTGCTGTTCGCTGAATTAGGAGCACCAAACAGACTTGTTGGGGGCATACCAGCTCTTGTTCTCTTTTTGGCTTCTTCCTCCTGCTGTTCCTTCTGTATCGCAGAAACTCTTTGCAAGTACGAAATCTTCTTCAATAAAGCCCACCTTTCCTTGTTTCTTTCATGAATAATCTTTTCTGATTCTTCATCCATCTCGTCACTCATTTGAAAGTCATCGGACTCTAAAAACTCCGTTAAATTTTCAACATCTGGTAAAACGCTTGCCTGGGGATTTTGTTTCATCAATTTGTAGGCCATTTCTTTCAAAAATCTAACACTATTGAGACGAGCTCTCTTGGCCAATTTCGTTTTGTACTTATCTAACCCAAACCCATGAACATCCTTTTTGTGGGCTTCACTATGCTGAACCCTAGCGTCATAAGATTGTTTCTTCTTATCTCTCATACCTCTGTTAGCTTCGTGCGTACCAGTTCTGTTGTTGAATGAAAGAGGTAATGGCAAGGGAGAAGGCGCATCGCCTTGCGCTTCTAACTCATCAATATCCTTCATTGGAACACCTTCGGCTGTCAAATCAGACTTCATTACTTTCTGGAAGTTTCTCCATCTGAAAGTACCTTCTGGCTCACTTAGGATGTCACGAGATGCCAATTCAACCATAGCAGAAAGAGTTCTATGTTCCGGATTTTTGAAGTTATTGGTAGCAGCTTTCAGTCCTTCACTTGTTTGAGCAAACTCCTCGAATCTTCTGAAACGTCTCTCCACAATGTCAACGACATCAACCTGGATTCCTAAATGCTCTCTCATCAACCTTATTCTTAAAGTATGTGCAAATTTACCAGCAATATAATCTTTGCCATTCATTCTGGTTTGGACAGTTTCACGATCTCTAACAATAGCAGCCATTTCCGAATCCCTCACACCTCTCATAGACCGTTCATTGACATTTGCGCTACCAATGATAGCAGCTCTATCATCAACAATCATGATCTTTGCATGAATATAAAGTTGCTCGGTTACCAAGTTCCTGTCGGGCCCAATGATTCCCCATTTCCTCAAAGAAAAGAACTGAATGTAGTCTTCAGGTTCAATTCCGTATTTTCTGAGTTTAGCAAAGATAGAAGTTTGACCTCTGGAAATGGACAAGTATTGACATTGCATGATAACCCTCACACTTGAACCGTCGGGTTCATCAACCTGGGATTCGAAACCAGGCATTAATGGTATTACTATCACTGCTCTCCACTGTGTACCTTCGTTGTGAGCTCTGATGATTCTATCAACCAAAGCATCACCTATTCTGTTCTCAATTTCATTCCCATCAATTTCACAAGAAGTCACAAAGAACTGGTTCTCAATGTAGACAAAGTGCTCGGAAGTTTCAATAAGTTTCAAATAAGCGTTTTGGATACTTTGCTCATGCTCCTTCAACCCTAAGGACCATGCACCGGATGATCTCAAGAGTTGAACCTCGCATGATCCACCCAATTGAAGCTTTTCCTCTTCTTCGTCAGTGAAATCGGACGGAGGGGTCAATAACGGAGTAAATCTGCTAGGTCTCTTTTGTCTCAACAAGTAATTCCATCTTTGAACAAAATGTCTTGCTAAATCACGCGCCACCTTTCCAGAGGTGACCATGTGAACATCATGCCAAGGCATTCTGGGAGTGGTCGTCCTATCATACATAGACTCATATGGCTTATCGAGGCCAAAAAAATCTTTAACTCTAGGATTAGAATAATCCTTTCCAGGAAATATCTGGAAGTTGACGAAGTCTTCTTCAGTGGGTACATGATCTTTCTCTAAATTAGTAAAATTTATGTCGGAGTCGTCAACCAAGACATGATCAGGTGTATCAAATCTGCCATAACACAAGTCGATACCCCCAATGAAGGCAACGGTGTGATCAACTATGCAAAGTTTCTCATGATGGGCCCAAAAGAAGGTATTTTGCAAAAGCTGATTTGGGGATCGAATGACATGAATGTTCTCATCATGGAGTGATAGAAGAGAGTGCTTGGTGTAAAGAGAGTCTGTAGACACAGTCGTACCAACATTTCTGTAAACGATGACAAAAATTTTCACACCCTGTTTAGCCTTTCTTTGAAGAATTCTATCGATTCTCCATTGCTGGTTACCGTTGGCCGGTCTCCTTAAGTATAATTCAGGTGACAACCACCAATCATGAATGTAGATAACATCTTTTGCCATTTCAAGAGCAGACGATATAGCCCAAAAATAGTCCCTGGCATCCACAAACCATTGAGCAAAGCAGTTGTCACGAATTGGTGCAAACGAACCAAATCTGTTTTTCTTCGACCATACGGTGTTGTTTTTCATTTCGTATAGAGATTTAATCCAGAGCTTTTGCTCCTTTTCAGATTTGGGAAGCAATGCAAGCTTTCTTTCAGAATTTTCTAGGACAATTTTCAAGTGTTTAAAAACAGAAGAGGACCTTGAATGACTTCCATTTTCACTTGCAACCTTTTCTTCTATACTTGTGTCATCATAATCGGATTCTTCGTCCTCTTTCAAATGTTGATCACCTTTATATGAGATTTTAAATTTATGATCCACCAAGAATACTTCCAATGGTAACGTGGAGTTAATGTCAGAGACATACATGACATAACTGTTTCTCACCAAAAGCCACTTCTCCAGTCGCCTATCAATCATACCCTTCAAATCGATAGCCTTGAAATGACCAACTCTCCAACCTTGAGAGTTGGTCGTTCCCCCGATATGCACAACGCCCTGTTTCCCAATATAACCACTTTCATAGCTCAATAAAGAGGAAATCGGTGAGATTTCGAAGAAATGAAACAATCTATTCGATTGAGGTTTCAAAGCAACCAATTTGATTAAATCATTGAGGTAGTTAACAACTTGAGTTATGTACTCGTGATTCTTTATGATCCTTGTTCTGATAAGTTCAGGGTTATGCTGTTCCATGGTATCACTAGAAGAGTCAGTCGATCGAGACAACTGAGCTCTCAAATTAGCCAATTGACTTAAGCTTGTTGCGGAATGTGATTCATCAGGGTGTGACTCGTGCTCTTGTCTCACTTCCAGCAGGAACTCTTGAGTGGGTTTCAAGGAAGTATTTCTGTAACGTGATAGAAGGTTACCACCTTCTGTGGTCTTACTTCTCAATGGAGGGATAGGATACTTTGGTAATTCGGAATTCCTATTTCGAACAACCTCTTTTCTCCAATTGTCAAGTTTGAACCTGGAATGCAAATACAATAAATCCTTGGCTGTTTTTTCGACAGACCACTTCATTCTTTGAGCTCCCACACCATATTCCAAATCAATTCTGAATTTACGATTTTTTGTCATGATTGTGTTCGAGATATCAGTGACTCTCAAACCAAGCAAGTTTAAGAGCAAAGGAGCTCTGGATATTCCGGTTTCGTCTTCAAGTAGGCACGAAGCGACAAGCCCAATTGATGGGGCACCAAAGACCAACGCACCAATCAATCCCTGAGCTCTTTGGCCGGTGTACAAATCATCCTCTTCAATGGGATCTTCATCAGGTTGTGCCACAATACTTTGCTTCTTCTCCCTTTCTTTTCCTCGCTTCCGAAACAAGTGAAAAACCCGTTTGGCTTTCTTGTCATCTTCGTTTTCGGTCGTACGAAACATTTGAGGGATGAGGGACGATCGCTTTTGGCGTGACAAGCCTGTTTCATAGTATGTACCAGTCTCCCCGTTTTCTAAACCGTTCCTCGTTGGATGGGGATCATGCGTATAATCGAGTTCTGCGGCCTCTTCTGTTGAAGGATTGTATTCAGATTGCCCATGCTGTTCCTCTTTTTCAGACGAATAGCGTCGTTCGAGAGGGTCACCCTGAAGAAAACTGAAGCTCAAAGGGTTTGATATTATTGGCAGTTCGTGAGAATTATTATGAGTACGCTCATTCTTATGAGAGCTGGGACTTGACTTGCTCGAAACAGTCCGATATATGTTACCGAAATCAGAGGATTCTCGGATTGCGTCGTTCTGCGATTGATCAGGAGAAATTGAAGTTTCAGACGCAGTGTCTTGTGTTTCTTCGGGATGTTCAGGTTCCGGTCGCTGTGAATACGTTTGACCGATTAGCTTGAACATGCTCTGGGAACAATGCGAAACTATGAAGGGTGATTGAGTCTAGTGTTTATTGACAAACCTGAAATCCTCAGCGCGATATGCGAAATTGAGGAGACTAGATTTATCTTCAAATGAGTGGTTGATGAGTAGAAGGGAAAAGGAACTTCGTTTGAGACTGGAGCAATTGCAATACCCAAACACTTGTTCACAGTTGCCTCGCCTAATTGATCCCTGAAAAATGCTTTTCATATTTGTAATTTGCTCTCGGTCCACGGCATATTCGTAGCTTGGATATTATTAGAGTCGATGGTTTTTGAACTTCTGGAGTACAACATGTAACTCCGCACCACTCATTGGTGTTTCCAAGGAATTGAGAGCTTGGTGAAGCGCTTCCATTGGTATTGTCGCAATTGCTTATCAAAGTTTGTCTAAAAAACCACAAAGAATGGAAGATACAGAAACATATTTGAGACTATATGAAAGACCGTATAGTTACCCAGCTACAAACACTACAGTCCCGCCTTTAGGTATCTGCTAAAATAGTAATGCCATATTTGCTATCTCTGAGCTTTATCTAGGAGCCCTTCGGGAATCTTATTTTCTTTCAGGCAACATGTAATACAGGAATACTTCCGCCATGAAAAAAGCCTTCAACATAAATTAAAGAGGAGCGAAGTCTCATAATACACTAGTGTCTAATTGCAACTTGTTACCCAACCAGAGTGCATGGGATGTGTGATCCTTTAGGTCATCATCGGTTCGAGGATGAATAAGTACCGAGAGGGAACCATGGTTCAATTGGAAGAACGGAACCAATTTCGTAAACATTTCAGGGTTGGAAAAGTCTATCTCAAACATACAAAGTGGATGGGGGCCTACTGGCCTATCCCAAGGCTCATAGACTCTCATGGTGCCATTTTCGATATCCGTAGAGAATTCTTTCTTAACTTTCTCTCTGAGATCAAGAGCAAAATTATGTTCAATTTCATTTTTGTTGTCCCAATAGGTGTGGATATCATATGACCTAATGCCTCCGTAAAATCCCATGGTGTTCTTAGGGGCGAAGTTTTGATAAATAAGACGAAACTTGGTTAGATTCCAGACATTCCGCGGATTAGCAAACAGGAGTTATCGTGGCTTAGGTAAAGATACTACAGTGTGGTGCTGTGATGAGTCGCCTAAAACTACTTACCCTGAAATGGGTTCATAATAACTTATTGATAACTACTTATGCTTATTCTCTTCGTATTATTTATTACTCTGTTCAAGATCCTCCCTTGTCACTTCAACATAATCCTCTATTTCGATATCAGGCACTTTCCGATACCTACTCTTTCGTAATGCCATTACATGCAAGAACGAAGACAACCCGAGTCCAAACAATGCCCCGACTACATTGGCCAATATGTCGTAGGTATCGAAGACTCTGTTCGGGTTTATAACAGATTGTACCACTTCCAGAATAATACTGGCGACCATACTGACCACAAAGGTTACGAGACGAAGTTTCCGTAGTGCCTTTGTTCTTATTACGAAATAGAGCTCCGTTGTGAAGATGAAGAAAACCGCAAAGTGGATCGCCTTATCGTAAGGAAGGTGGATCAGGGCGAGTCCGAGGTAGGTAGCTATCACCAGGGTTAATGCTAGGGCTGCTAAGTTAGTTTAGTGTTCCATTGTAGAAATCAAAGATACGTACCAATGGCTACAGGTACTCGGATAGGTGGCATGATATCTTGTTTCTTGCAGATCAATGCGCATATTTTAGCCGATGCTCAAAGTTGGGAAATGTGGTAACCTAGACTCAGTATTCAGGACCGGCATATCGAAGCGTTTAAGTTCGACCAACTATCTAACAGAATCGCTACCCAAGAGAGGTCTGATTTCACTGACGACGAAAGACCAATACTCCAGACCTAGGCTTTCGAACCAATATCCCAAGTCAATAAGTGGTCTTATTGTAACTCCCAAACAACTCACTCTTAAGTTTCAAACAATTGATGACACAAATCCTAGCCCTACTACTATAAGTAACAGTCAGCGCCTCTTCAACCACTCCAGGCCATCATTGGAATGGACATTGGGCGATTATAATGAAATTCCCAATGTAAAGGCTGCGATACTAGCTCAACAAGACCCAACGTACAAGACCAGAATACCAGTGCTTCCAGAAGCCCTTTTTCTAGGACATACAAACTCTGGAAAGTCTTCTTTGATTAATAACCTACTTTTAAACTCAAAGGAGACCAAAACAGCAGGGGCCAAAACTGAGTATGCTTTCGTCAGTAACCATGCTGGTTACACAAGGACAATGAATTGTTATAATGTATCCGGTAAGTTCAGACTTGTCGATAGCCCAGGATATGGAATCTTCGGCCGCGAGGAACAAGGCCAGATGGTCGTGGAATATATTCAAAGAAGGAGGGAACTCCGTAAAGCTTTCGTGTTGTTGGACAGTACGATTGGATTCAAGGACGAAGATCTACAGATTATAGAATTACTCTCGGAGAACGGGGTATCTTTTGACATCATTTTCACCAAGGTGGATCTAGTTATTCTCAAAGCTATGTCCAAACATAGGGTAGATACCGGCAGTTTCTCCGATTTGAAAAAGAGAATAGCAAATGCCAAAACAGTAAAAGCTGCTAACGATAGCATAGAGCAGTACTTTGATACAATGATAGAAGAAGCGGGCCTCAGGCTGTTGCCCTCCTTCCCTAGGGTCTTATTTAACAATGCTGTCCCCAATAAGTTCGTGAAAGGGAGATTCGGCTACAAAGAGATTAGAGCCACAATTTACGAGGCTTGTGGACTAGAATGATTGGGGGTAAATCGCCTACAACTGACTGTATATTTGTCAGTGTTGTAAGCGTGTAATAGTTCTTGCTCTTATATATATAGCTCATGACCTAATTGTACAAATAATGACTATTAAAATCTACCTCTACCTCTTCCACGACCGCCAAAGTCACCACGACTTCCACCACGGCCTCCAAAACCACCTCTACCACCACCACCACGGCCTCCAAAGCCGCCACGAGAACCACCGCGACCCGAAGAGAAACCACCACGGCCACCACCACGGCCGCCAAAACCACCACGACCACCTCTAGAAGCACCACCACTTCCTTTTGGTTTCTTTGGCTTTGGGCCATATGATTTAGGTTTTGGTAAGAATCTGTCCAAAGGTAACAATTTATCAGGCCCTATAAAAAATTTATCTCCTTCTTTGAAAGAGGTAGCCTGCACACCTTCAGAAGGTTTAATTGTGAAAAAGACTTCATTAAGAGGACCAAGTATTTCATCAACTTTACCGATCTGTGTCTTGTTTTCTAAGTAAATTGGGGCATTGAAGTATGGGATCTTTGGATTTATGCTACGGCAAACGATGTCACCTTCACAACTTCTTAAGAAAGAACCCATTTCTAATACCGTATCAGGAGGACCTTGCTGGAATGGGGCCCCGGTTCTTCCACCACGGCCGCCTCTAGCTCCACCTCTACCTCTGAACATTATAGATTTACTTTTCGATGCTATAAATTTTTTCACTCTTCGCGATGCCAGGTCGACCGGTGATAAAGTGTGTATTAACCATTTCAGCGTCGCATAATACACCCACAAATCAATCTCGGGGTGAACTATAACCATGAGCAATCAAAGTATGTATACAAATTTGTTCAATGAATTGACTGCTGTGCACTCAACATTCGGGGTAGTTACAAGAGACTAACAGCTAGCTCCATCTTTTAAAGTTGGTCTTACAGGCGATGAAAAACGCCTCTATTCCCAGTTGTTCAAGTCGCTAGACTCGGAATCTTCTGGTGTTATCACGGGGGACAAAGCCAGGTCAACCTTTGAAAAATCGGGCTTACCACCGGCCACTCTTGGAGAAATTTGGCAGTTTGCTGATCGTTCAAACTTGGGGTACTTGACCCAATTTGGTTTCTGCTACGCTATGAGATTGATTGGTTACGCCCAGGCCGGCCATCAACCAACCGCCTCATTAGCGGAATCCCCGGGCCCATTGCCCACTTTCGCTGGCTTGGACCTTCTGTCGACACCTCTGAAATTGCATTCTCAGTCCACCAATAGCTCTTTTATGCAGACTCAGCCTAGCTCTCAGGTGCCTCAGAACACTGCCACCATGTCGTTACATTCACAACCTCTAGATCCAATACCCCCAGTGTCTCCGGTAGATTATCAGAAGTTCAGCGATTTATTCATTAGAACTACCGGTTCCGCCGATAATCATTTGAGTGGAAGCCTGGCTAGGGATATTTTCTTGAAAGCAAAATTACCAACTGAAGTTTTAGGGCAAATTTGGAATTTGGTTGACACTGAAAACTTAGGGAAACTCTCCATGCCTAGCTTTGTGGTGGCCATGCATTTGATTCAGGGTCTTTTGGGTGGTACCATTAAACAGCTACCCCCTTTTTTGCCCGAGACTGTTTGGCAATCTGTTCGTCCAAAAGCAGTTCTGTCCCGTCAGTCTTCATATGCTTCTGTCAATTCTCAACAAACTGTGAAGCACAACCCGCAACCACTGTCCTCCCTGATTCAAGACGACTGGACTGTTACACCCATAATGAAGCAGCAGTACGATTCGATTTTTGCAAATTTGGATAAGTCAAAATCTGGTCAATTGAGCCCGGACCAAGTCGCTTCTTTCTTAATGACATCAAAATTGAGTCAAGAGGACTTGGCTGCAATATGGGATTTATCCGATATTCAAAACACCGGTACTTTTGGTAAATTGGAATTCTCCATAGCTCTTTTCTTGGTAAACAGAAAGTTGGCTGGCCACCTGCTTCCCAATATTGTTCCCGATAGTTTTATCAAATCTTTGAGCTCTCCGGTGAATCCTGTTTCTCGGGCTCAATCCCATCAACAAAGTTCTCCACATGATTCCCCTGCTCAAGAAGTAAATCAGGTAAATACTGCTGCCTATCAGCCACGAGCCTCGTATCAGCAAGGCCCACAGAATGATGTACAACCTCTAGCCGGGCAGCAGCAGGCTCTTATTCAGACACACCCCCCTGCGCCTATCAAGTCTCAAAGAACGTCAATGGACGAATTAGCGGACGTTTTTTCCACGCCGGATCTTGCTGCTAACGACCCTGCTGCGACTTCTGCTGTAGAGGCTCCTGCGTCAGTTGGTGTTCAAACAAGGGGATCTAGCAGTGACCTTGCGTATTCGAGTGATTTGCCCAAAGTTAGGAAGACATTGTCTGGTTTCAGACCAACCTCTAATTTCGGTCAGAGCTTATTAGATCACAAAGAGAACTTGCCAAGTCCTCACAAAGAACGTTTAACTAGTCCTCAAGAAGAGGTTCCTGATCTCTTGGGTGAAGATCATGTAGCTGCACAAGTACAATCTTCCGCTCCAGTTGCACTGACTACTTCTGCTACAACAGCCCCAGAACCTAAGCAGAAAACAATCAATTACGATGCTTTACGGTCCGTCCCACCCCCTCCGAAGAAGGCTGTTGCCTCTTCTGTTGGCAATACACCACCAGCGCAAGATACCCCACAGGAGCTGGATAGAAACTTGAGTTTTTCGTCTCTTCTGTCACCGACCCCTACTGGATCTCAAACTTCCTATAACCACCCTCCACCTCAACCTCCAGTGCCTGCAAAGAGAAATACCGACTTACTCGCTGATCCAGCTACTTCCAAGCAATTGTCTGAGGCCACTTCTGACATCGCTAATATCTCCAATCAGGTGAAGTCTTTGACTTCTCAAACTACCGAGCTCCATGAACGGAAAGCTCGTTCTGAGCAAGAGCTCCACAATATATTGAATGTCAAGAAAGAGATTGAAGCGAAATTGAAAGCATTGAGAACTTCTTATGATAATGAGGTGAAACTGTTCAAGGAGGTTGAAGCAAGTTTGACCACTGCTAAAGAAGAAACGGAGGCTCTCAGATCCGAATCATCTATAGCCGAGGCCAAATTCAACCATTTGTCCACCGAATTGAATTCAAACCAGGAGGTTCTCGAGAGCTTGCAAAAGGAAAACGGAACAACGAAAGAAAAGCTTGGTACCGTAAATGCTGAGATTGTTGAGTTGGACAAACAGCTTCAAGTAGTTCTTTCGGACAATAAGAAATTAAATAGCCAGTTATCAGTTCAAAAATCACAAGTTCAGGTGGCCTTGGTAAAGAAGCAGGAGATGGAATCTAAATTGGCAGAAACAAATGCTGCCAACAAACAGCTTCAGGTCAAGATTGATACAGAGGCGGAAGAAGAAAGAAAAGCTATAGAAGAGCAAGAGAGATTACAAAAAGAACTCACTGAAGCTCAGCAATTCCAACCAACTAAACCTGAACTCAATCTGCGGCTAATAACTTCTGGCACTCGCTCACATCAAAATGAGACCAGTCGTACTGATTTATTTAATGTCATTGCAGGGGGAGTTGCAGGTGCTGCTGCTACTGTCGGCTTGGGATCTGCCGCCAATGAAATGATTGGACAGAACCACAGGAACAATGACGGAGTAACGAAAGACACCGAGACACAATTTGGTGGCTCCCAAGCTTCAACTGGTAACACCCTGAATCCTTCAGCAGAAGCTGAAGGCAAAGTTGATGGATTGAGAAGGGAGCAAAGTAATTCAGAACCAGTTGCACTGGCTCTCCAAGTTCCCGGTGGATTTCCATCATCAAGCGTGCCCGACCAAAAAGCTCATGTTGAGGGAGGTGATTTGCCAGGCTACGATGAGGCAACTAACTATCGATCATCAGGTGGTGACCATGGTAGTGTGAGAGATTATGGTGACTCTTCTGTTGGTTCCAAGAATGAAAAGGTAGGATCCTCCGTTCGTGCTGAGGGTGCTGACACCATCCCCGTTTCTGTCCCTTCGTCAGCTCCCGTAGAAAACCTTGTTGACGAAGTACAAGAGAAACCATCTGCTGATCTTACAGGTATTGATGATATTGAGAAAGTTCAGGGTAGTAAGACCGGGCCAAAATTTGATGATCGCACGAACACTACTGCATCTACCTCTGGGTCTACAGGCGATAACGAGACACCGATTACTTCTCCAAGTAACTCCGATTACCATTTCCCTCAAGGAGGCTTGGTCGGAATGCCGGGTGTATTAGTTGGTGTACAAAGAACTGATTCTTTAACATCAAGCGTGCAGAATAACGCAGCATTATCTGTTCGTGATGATAATATCGAAGATGTCAGTGACCGTGACACCATAGGTGTCGATGAGATAGCAAATAGAGCTGTAGGCACCGAAGAGACTAAGCCGGAAACGACTCAAGAAGAGGGCGTTGAAAGCGATGAGAAAATTTCCTCTGGGGCTGGGTCATTCGAAATAGTCAATGCTGATGACGCCAAAGAAGAAGTGGAGAACAAGAAAGACTCTAATACCTTCATATTAAAAGGCCCCTCTCACACTGATGCTTCGGAGGAATTTCCTCCTATTCAAGAACTCGATTATGACGAAAGTGACTCTTCTGACCAAGAAGACTTCCATGAGGCTAAAGATCTTTCAAGAAGTGAACATAGCATTACTGAAGCTTCAAAAAATAATACTGTAACTGATGCTCCAGCTGCTTATAACGCTAAGCCCAAGGACGAGTTTGATGGTGCGTTTGACGACCTCGAACCGGCAACTGATGAAGTGAAAGAGGAAGATATATTTGCTGATGAATTTGATAATTTGGAGATTGCTAAAGACGGAGATGCTGAACCCGAGTTCGAGAACTACCCTGACAGTTTCTTCAATAACGATTTTACAAACAGCAACATGCCAGACTTCACTCAAGGTCAAGAACCACAACTTCATACTGAAACGAAGACCGGTAATGATGAATGGGAGCAATTATTTGCTGGATTTGGAAACAAGTCCACTCAAAGCGACTTTATTGATGCTCCTATTAAAAATCTGGGCCCTCTCTCCAGTCTGAACGCTCCTGCTTATCAATCAAACGACACTGGCATTCGTAGTACTGATGGTGATGAGCTAGTACAAGAACTAGTGGGAATGGGATTTGACGAAAAGACTGCCGTGTCTGCTTTGGAGAAGTCCAATTGGGACCTCCAAGCGGCAACTAACCATTTATTGGATAGTACTTAGTTTGTACACTTGATTCATACACTGTTTATTAATATTTACGTATATGTAATTTTGCCATGAGTAAAAAAGCTTTCTCCTTGGTTCAAGCCTTCAAGACATTTTGCAAAGCTTCAGCAACGTCGCCTACATCGTATTCCTCTTTATTCAAGTCCTTTAAATTACTCACTGGCCTTTCTGCTTGTGGAGTGATTCTGAAAGCATGCCTAGATACAGGAGTCTCCCAGTCAATGATAGCAGAGTGTTGTACCACCCTATTGTCCCAGACAACAACAGTATTTGGCTCCCACTTGGCTCTCATTTGTAAATCATGAGCTTGCTCAATGTGTTTATACAAGAAGTCCATCAAGTAATCAGATTCCTCTGTTTTCAACTCAACTATCCTCCTAGAGAAAGAACGGTTTAAGTATATGATCTTATCACCAGTAGCAGGGTGTACTCTGATCAAAGGATGAATACTGGAAACAGGTTTCCTTCTTTCGATACCCCCCTGGCCTCTGGAGTTACTAGCCTGCTCCTCGGACGAGTGTAAGACATGAAGACCATCTAACCGTTTTTGAAATTCTGGAGATAATCTTCGATATGCTTCTTTGGCATCGGCAAAAATAGTGTCTCCTCCGGAAGGAGGGCCCTCTAAGACGGAAAAGAAAGTAGTGCCAGGTGGCTGTAACTCATAAGAAACATCTGTGTGCCACGCGACAGCATGTGTGTGCTGTGAAAATGCTCTTTCGACTTCTCCTTTATCTGGTCTTCTATAGGTAATGTGCAACTCAGGTGCTCCTTTTGGTGCTCCAGAAGTTGGGTGAATGTGCAATCTACCAAAATGTTGACCAAACTTAACGGCAAATTGTGGACCATAAGTGGCAAAGTCCTGGTCTCTGAAGATAACTACACCCCTTTGGGCAACATATAAAGCCAATTCGTCTTTTCCCTTGTCATTTAATTGGGACAATTGAACGCCATTAACTACGGTTCCAAGTTTTGGTGTGACGTCGCTTCTCAGTACTTCGGCATCCACGGGAAACAAATTTGGCAAGTTCTTGTCTGCTCTAGCACCAGGCTCAATGTGTTTGAAGAACTTCAAAGGTTCAAGTTTCTCATTGGGGTTCCATGTGGGAAGGAAATCAGGAAATTTAGCAGCCTCACGGTTTCTCTTGTTCACAACAAGGGTTCCATCAGGAAGTACTTCATCGACTCCTTCGTGGAAATGGATATCATAGTTCCCTGCAGGTGCTGGTCCGGTCATAATAGATGTTGGTGTTTTTTTATTACAAAACGAATATAAGGAAACGATACTCTTAAATACTTTTTTCTACAGGCAACAAAGGCTATGTGGGGTATCCGTACATTCCTTTGATTGGACTGTTTAGACAATTATGATGATGTATCACAAACGCCACCACAGCAGGCATTCAAGCTATGAAGTGTGATTGCGAAAAAGAATTGAGCCACAGCCATAGTTTTTGCAGCCAACGATTATTGCACGCCTAATCGCAGTACTCCGTTCAAGATTCGCGGCCTTGAGGAAACGCTCCCCCGGTTTTTCGTGTAGAGCCTGCGTTGTTAAAGCACGTCTAATAAAAACGGTTGCTTTGCGCTAAGATACATGTGAACCTTCTCTTTGTGTTAAAAGTCAATATGTCTCTATAGATTGTCTATAGCAACGAAACCCGTTATCGGTTTATCTGAGCCCATCTCTAGTGTGTTCAAAGACACAAACCCAGCTTACATTTCCTCCCACACTCCAAGTGTAAATACAAATGCTTTAACTATACAGTGATGTGTTCAATAAATATAGTCCCTGGAGTGGATCCTACTTGAAACATGAGACTTTCAAAAGATATATCGATCTCACAACTATGCAAGCATACAAATTTCTTCACAACCTGGGTTTTTCAACCTTTTTCACCTCGAGTTTATTCATTTTTTCAAGCTTCTCGGGGCCTCTTTCTGTCTTTTTCTTTTTGAATAGCGTCCCAATAGGTTCAGTTACGTATCGAGCAAATACTGGGGTAAATAGAAAGCTGAACACCAACCTCACGGGCAACAACATTTTGACAACCACGAAGGCATAGGCACCTTCCAGGATGAGCCTGAACTTGTCGTTAAGACTGTAACCTTTGAAATCGAATGACTCCAACGATTCGTCTATAATCTTTGTGCCTTTGTCGAGGGCCCATTGAGGAAGATCAAGTGGTACTGAAATTTGATATTTATGGAATAACCACCAAAAGCCTACAAGCGGCACAATTGCCGTTAGCTCGTGAAGAATCAAGAATGATGTGAGATTTGAAACCGGCTTTTGTATGAAATTTATCGTGTATGGTTTAAGGAAACGAGGGACTATTCCAAGTATCTTTTGTCCAAGGATAACTCGCTTATCATTGAGGCGGGGAGATGCATGAAGGCCCCTGGAGAGAATAGCGTAGCTAAGCGTACCACGTAAATTGAAGGATCCTCGTTTAAGGGTACGACCGAAAGTGGGTGTGACTTTAGGCGTAGTGTTCGTAAACATAGTGTCTCCTCGTACCCGTCGTTGCGCGTTATGAATATAAATTCCCGCGATGTGTCGAGTCTGTGTTAATTAAGTTTCATTCTTTAAATGTCCGTTTATATCGTTGCAACTGCTCGTACCCCTATTGGTGCTTTCCAGGGTGACTTACTGTCTTTAACTTATAGCGACTTAGGTGCTCACGCCGTCAAAGCTGCCTTGTCTAAGGTTGAAATCAAACCGGAGCAAGTGGATGAGGTACTTTTCGGTGGTGTTCTCCAAGCTAATGTAGGTCAAGCTCCTGCTAGACAAGTCGCTTTGAAAGCTGGTCTTCCAGAAACTGTTGTGGCTAGCACGATCAACAAGGTCTGTGCTTCCGGTTTAAAGGCTATCATTTTGGGAGCTCAAACTATTTTGACCGGCACAAACGATATCGTTGTGGCCGGTGGTGCTGAATCCATGTCCAATACGCCATACTACATTCCTAGTGCTAGAAGTGGTGCTCGTTTTGGTGACTCTACATTGGTAGATGGTATACAAAAAGATGGTTTGTTGGATGTCTATAGTGAAGATTTGATGGGTAAGTGTGCTGAAAAGTGTGCCTCGGATCACGGATTTTCTCGTGAAGACCAAGATAATTTTGCCATCGGCTCATACAAGAAAGCCGCTGCTGCTATAGAAGCAGGTAAGTTCAAGAATGAGATTGCCCCTGTCACTATCAAAGGATTCAGAGGCAAGCCCGACACTGTTGTTGAAAATGACCAGGAAGTCGGTAACTTCAATGAAGCTAAACTTCGTAGTGCGAGAACAGTCTTCCAAAAAGAAAATGGTACTGTTACTGCACCTAATGCCTCCCTGTTGAACGATGGTGGTGCTGCTGTAATTTTGGTCAGCGAAAACAAGTTGAGAGAATTGGGGTTGAGACCTTTGGCTAAGATCTCTGGTTGGGGTGAAGCCGCCACTGCCCCAGTGGACTTTACCATTGCTCCATCTTTGGCCGTTCCAAAGGCATTGAAGCACGCCAAACTTCAATACTCCGACGTTGATTTCTATGAATTCAATGAAGCCTTCTCTGTTGTTGGTCTTGCTAACACCAAATTATGTGGAATTGATTCTGAAAAGGTTAACGTCTACGGTGGTGCAGTTGCTTTGGGTCATCCATTAGGATGTTCTGGTGCAAGGATTGTCGTCACCTTGTTGAACGTGTTGACCCAAGAAGGTGGAAAATACGGAGTTGCTGGTATCTGTAACGGTGGTGGAGGAGCATCCTCTATTGTTATTGAAAAACTTGAGAGCGATTTCAAGTTATAAGCAGTTACCGCTCGATTCTACCAATCTAATGTGGGGGTGTAATGTATAAATAGACTTATGTATACATTATATATATTCCGTTACGTCATGAGGCGGCCTTGAAAATATGGCAGCAAAGTAATTGTAAGTGTGCTCTTAGGCTCAATGAGGGATATGAATATTTCGTTCATTCAACAGATTGACAGTCCATATCCATGTTCTAGCGGCGTAGTCCAAATCACTTGCTACACGAGATGGTCTAGTCTCACTACCATTACTATCCAACATTTTTCCGTTGTCATGTTCCAAATCCAATGTTGGATCTAGGCAACTTTTGAGGATAGCATAGCTTCCTTCTTCAACAGAGCAACCAAAAAAGAATCCAAATACTTGAAAAAAACACCAAAATAATACCCCGATCAACGGAAGACGCGTCAAGTAACTGAAACTGTTGGGGTTCATTACGAATCCAGTATCGACTACCAAGCTTAAAATTTTCGGGTCTCTTAGAGAAAGCATTTTCACCATATGGATTCCAGACACTTTTGCTCTACTATACCGTAACCAGTTGAACACAAAGTTGGGCTTGTAGTTAAAATCGTTTTCCATGCTAAAATATGCAACCTGTAATCTGTGCATGGGGGTGGATGTGTAGATGATTTTTGGAGGTTCTATATGGGGATGCAAGTTCGAGGTATTTTCGAGAAGCGGTAAAAGTTGAGTTATGAGAAGGAAGGATGCTACATAATTAAGTTGAAGTTGTAGTTCGAAACCATCGACCGTCTTTGTGTGTGGAAGATTGTTAGTGCTCAAGTTATTGATGAAAATGTTCAAGTTGCCTTCATACTTCGAAAAAGTTTTCGATGCCTCTAAGACAGATTTCAAATTAGACGGATCAAGCTCAAGGTAATTTAGTTCACCAGTAAATCTTTCGTTAGCAATTTCTTGTGAAGTATACTGCAGTCTTAGGACAATGGACTCGGTTTTCAATTCGTCAATGCATTTGAGCACTCGGGACTTGCTCCTTCCAGTTATATAAATAATGTGTCCGTGAAGATAAAGATGTAAGACAGTGTACCAGCCTACACCGCTACATCCTCCGAGGATGAGAACAGTTCTCCGATCCACTGAAGGATTAATGTAAGGAAGGGCTTGCACGTACTCGAGGTCAAGCATGCGAAAATCATTTCGCATCGAGAACAGACGTTTTTAGCATGACAATATGCAACCTTCGTCATTCTATAAGATTATTATCGATATGTAAGTTATGGATATATGAAACGAGGCATATACAGAAGTAAAATTATATTCAAGTCAGATTAGTAGGCAGTGATTGAATCCTCTCTCCGTATACCATCAAGATGAAAAAGAAAGTGGGGGCGGAGAGTGGGGGATACATAGAATATCAAGTTAGCTTACGCCATCTCCCCTGCAACTAACCTACTTTCACCTTGCTGACGATGTCTTCAAAAATTTCATCAAATGTTTTGTCTGTGGTGTCGATTGTTAAACAGTCGCCTCCATTTTCCATTAATTCATCACCTTCAGGTACTTCCATTATTTCATATTGACTTCTAACCATATCGGATTTCATGTAATGATTTTGCCTATTCTCTACTCTGCTAACCAACTCGTCGAAAGAAGCATATAGGAAGCAAAAGGTAAAATTGAATGATTTCCCATGTTCTTTAATCAACTGGCGATAGCACTTCTTCAACATCGAGCACGTGACGATTGCAATATGATGCGGATCCTCCCTGCACTTTGCTGAAGTTTTTTCAGTTAGTTCTATAAGCCAATCCCAACGGTCTTCATCTGTCAAAGGAATGCCCCTTGACATTTTTTTTATGTTACCTGGTGGATGCAAAGTATCACCTTCTATATACGGACACTCAAATCTTTGTGATAACTTGGAAGCAGCTGTGGTCTTTCCGGTGCCTGCGGGACCACCCACGACGATTATAGTACCAGTCATAATCAAGGACAAAGTTGCTTAGATTCAAAGTGTTTTTTTGAGTGAAAAGAAAGCAAATTCAGGAAATTATATGGTTTAAGAAAATATTCCGAATTGCGGAGGATTTACTTTCAAGAAGCGTGGGGGATTTCGTGGGGTGTATGGGCGATATTTTTTTTTTTAATATTTGAGCCTTCGCGCGCGATAACAAGATGGGGGCATCGGGAGCATTGGGGGCATCTTGTGTGTCCCTCATATTCTCTTTTCTTTTTGCTCTCAGCGAGAACACCAGCAGTAAAATACCCTCAAACCAGAAATTTGGCTGAGTAGACTAAGATTTCGTTCATCAAGTTCTAAAGCTGAGACTTCAATTAAACTTGAAGAATTTATACTTGTATGTCTTCAACCTGCACCGATATTGTGAGAATTCACACGACTTCCTGAAAAATGCTCGTTTAACTATTTACAAATTCTATGTATATGACGTACTCTATAATCTATCTCCGAGATCTTCTCCTTGTCTGCCTCAAATTATCCAATTCTTCCCCAATTCTCTTTTCAATCAAGATTTTCCAGTCGTTGGCGCTCTCTACATCGACAAACAAATAGGGCCACCTTTGAGCCAACCACATAAACAATAGTACCAATTTGTGACTATCTTCAAGATCCGTAAGCCTGGCAATAGATTTCTCGGTGCTGATAGCCCCATTCGGTTTGTCTCTCAAAAGCTTTATAGGTAAAAAGTCAAAATCCAAGAGGGACATGGACTTAACATCAATGAAATTGCGGAAATATTGCAAAATGGTATCTCTGATGAAGCGTGACAGCAAATTGCCTATCGGTGCAAGGCTCAACTTCAACTGGTCCTCAACAGTTAACTTGTCATCAAGTTTTTCGTCTTGTAATAGCATCATAGTCTTCATTCTACTATCTAAGGACGTTAGTTCATAGAGTGGTGATTTGATGTCTAGTTCTTTAAACTCTTGAAGAATATCCACCGTAGGTACACGGCGATCAAACTTGGAGATATAGGTAGTCCACAATTCGTCATTTGGCCAAATTCTGGCACGTTTTATATCTTCGATGTCAGCATTTATATCTTTTCCGATGGTGTTTAAATCACGTCTGGAAAATGCAGTGACAACGCCTCCCAACTTGCTTTCATCATGACTAAAACGACCTGCTCTCCCAGCTATCTGTCGTGTTTGTGACTTGGTCAAAGGTTCCAAACTTGATCCATTGAACTTTACAAGCTGTGAAAAAACAATTCTTTTAATAGCCAAATTGAGACCCATTCCAATGGCGTCACTTGCCACCAATACGTCGTATTTACCATTGTTAAATCCATGTGCTTGCTCGCCTCTAATTTCAGGAGGTAATGCTCCATATATAACTGCTACATTTAGCCCAGTAGCTTGTTCAATAGCAGTTTTATACTCCAAGATTTTTCTTTTGGAAAACAGAACAACGCAATCACCCTTTTTCAACTCTGAATAGGATTTTATATGGGATTTAGCCACTTCAAGTTTTCCGAGCCTTTGATATCTATTGATTTCAACTTCATCTCCGGTCATCTGTGCCATTTTCTGAATAACTTTCACAGCTCTTTCTTCACCACAGAGATGGATCTCTTTAGCCTGAACTCCAAGCACCGCATTTGTCCAAGCTTCGCCTCTAAATTCATCCTCAATCATTTGAATTTCATCAATAATGCAAATATCCATGCGCTTGTGCAATGGGATCATTTCGATGGTACAACTAGTGATATTTCCAACTTTACCTGAGGAGTCTAATCTTGCAACCACTTCTTCACCGGTGACTAAATTACAGTTGATTCCTCGTCTGTTAAAATTTTCATAAACTTCTCTTGCCAAAAGTCTGAGGGGACCAGCATAATATCCGGACTTTGACTTTTCGAGTCGAAGTAAAGACTGATAGGTCTTACCACTATTCGTGGGTCCCACATGCATCACTATCTTCCTTTTCATCATTCTTGCTTCAGGAAACCACTGAGCCGGGTTATAGAAATCTATCTTCTTTGGAAGCGGTGCTGCTTTCGTCACCAATTCTTCACTCTTGAACTTGAAAACGAGCTTACGTAAAATGACTTGTAACATTGTTTCCTTATCGCCGGTTTCATGGAGGACATCCAACTCACGAGGATACTTGTCTGTCCTGATGCTTTCTAAAAGAGGTCCCAAATTTTCCCATCGTGGGTTGATATAATCCACTGCAGTTAAAGCAGTAATGGGTCTGAATTCATGGGGGTTTTTCTCAAACTTATTTAGTTCGCTATCTAAGCGGTTTTTGAAACCAATCATATAGCTTTTCAACTCTTTCTTGCTCATGTTCAATTGGGGGATGTCAAAGGCATCGCTTGATTTGGAGTCTGCGAAGAGTTCATCTACAGATCGTGATAAGTAATCACTAGCCATTCCTGTCCCTTTAGTACTTAGATATCTGAGCCTGTAGGTCAGATACGGTATGCGAGAGACCATATAGGAAGATGATACACTACTCAACCAGCCCACATGTGCCCTTGTGAGTGAAACCATAGATTTGTTCTATACTGCGAAATGACAAAGATTTCAAGCCAAGTGAGAGAAGCCTGTTGCGAATTATTCAAGATGAGGAACTTAACGATAATTGAAGATCTAAGTGGGACCACCTGGGATGGTAAAAAAGTGTGAAGATTTGGTGACGAAGCAGCTTCTTTTGATAGCCATGGTCATCTCGTTGGTGTGCGATATTGTTGCCTTGGGATCTTTTCTGGGAATAGAAGAAATGAGAGAATGCACCAATTGAAGTCACAGGATCTTGCCGTTCCCTTGACGTGATCGACTAAGATGGTTCATCTGACACATGGAACGGGATTGGTCACAAACCTCCATTATTATTTTCGGGAATCGTTTGTTCTGCAGATACTGTCAATTTCGAATCAATCCAAAGCCAGAAACGTACAGGCCTCAAATGAAAAGACACTTATCGAGGTACCGGCCGTCAAGTTATTCTGTAATCTCCATATTGACGTCATATCAAATGAAAGGATCCCTGCTCACTTCGGGGCTTCGAAACTAGAATTACCGAAGTCTCTCAAGTTGACTTCCTGAAAACGTTTATCGTTCGATGAATACTCCAATCTGGAAGCTGAACAATAGGACTTCCATGAAGTTGGCCCTAGTGACTCGCGAAGGCTTCCTCGTCAATTTGAAAGTTTCATTAGTTGGAGATCGCGTTTGATTGTTCAAAGTTGTCCTACTGTACTACACCCAACATGTGAACTCGATGTGATGTTGACACTTCCTCTACACAAGCTTGCCTCTCTTACCGTGCACTACCTCGCTTTGAGCCATGTTGTAATCTATGCCCCACTATGAGTTTCCACTAGGAGTATTCTACGCATTAAGTGGGGTAGACACATCAGAGTATGACCCATGAGTGTTGGAAGTACCCCAAAAAGGGTAATTGTCCAGAAAACTTGAGTTCCTTTCTTTCAAAGCTTATCTTCTCTCGATTCCACGGTTAACGATACTGCTACTGGGAACATCAATCTCTCACCTTCCTTCCAACTCGCGCAGATAAAATCTCACCACGCATATCTGATCAATGCTATGAATAGGCTAGACATAAATAATAAGAATTACACGGCCCAGTTAGCGAACGATTTCAACGCCTTTTACCTTAAAATCACAGACACGCGATTAGACCAAGTCGGAAACTATCGAATCGCTGAAGAAATCGGTGAAGGTTCTTTTGGTAAAGTCTACTTAGCGCATCATGTTCTCTTGAACACACCGGTAGTTTTGAAATCGGGCCTTATTGATGATCCCAATATAGTACGAGAGATCTATTATCACAAACAGTTGAAGCATCGTAATATTGTGAAACTTTATGAAGTTATCAAGACCGAAACGAGACTCTGGCTCGTGATGGAATACTGTCTGGGTAACGAACTATACTATCACATTTACGAGAATCGACGCTTGGATTATAAACAAGCCCAAAACTTGTTTTTCCAAATAATCCAAGCCATTAAATATGTTCACCTGTTGAACTTGGCTCATCGAGATTTGAAGCTAGAGAATATCCTTTTTTCTGACACGAAGAGAACGACAATCAAGCTCACAGATTTCGGATTCGTACGAGAATTTAATCCCGTTAAGCGTAAATTCCTCTCCACTATCTGTGGTACGACCGTTTACATGGCACCAGAAGTGTTGAAGAACGAGAAGTATAGTGGTTTCAGTGCTGATATATGGTCATTGGGTGTCATTCTATACACTATGCTTCACGGACAGATGCCATTCGAGGAAGATGATGAATTAAAGACAAAGTATAATATCATAAATGAACAACCCCAGTTCAGTGACCATGTGCCCCTGGGTGCGGTCACTTTGATCAATAAAATGCTCAATAAAGACCCTTCCAAGAGGCCAAACTTGAATGAAATCTTAAACTCCGAATTTCTCATAGATATCACCAACAAATTCCCATCGGATAGAAGTAAGCGACTGCTAGATACGGAGTCAATTGTATCAATTAACCAATACTATAACTCGGGACAGCCTCCTTTCCAATCAAAAATAGCTAAGGCACTGTTGAAAAAGTTGTGCAAAGCAGGAATTCGGATAGATGCACTTCGTGCAAGTGTTGAAAATGGAGAAATGAACTCTTTGACTGCTTATTACGATCTTTTTTTGGCAAAAGCTTTTATCAAAAAAAATCATCGAAGAAAAGCCCGAAAGTCCTTGAAAAACTCAAAAAAGAAGGTTAAAAATGCTCTTCTGTTAACCGATGAGGGATCTCAACCACTCGAAAGGATTATGTCAACCTTGAGTTTGAGTAGTCGTAGTCAAAGCCGTACGAATTTATCTGCAGCAGGCAACTCCGGCATCACCTCTAACCGGCGCTCGAGTGATAAAAGAGTAAGCATTGATGATGAAGGGAGGAGAAGTCTGGATGGAGTAAAAAGAAAAAGTATAGATGAGTTGAAGAGTAAAAGCATAGATGGGGGCGGCCGGAAGTACCTGGACGAGCCATATTCAGCGGTCGACCTGACTCCCCCGTTTAATAGGACTGTGTCATTTTATACCAATGGCGATGACAGACTATCATCCATACCAAGCACGTTCACTTTCAATGGAGAAAAGAAACGTGGATCCATGAATTCTCAAGGGAGAAACAAAAAGTTCATGAATAAGCTCCAATTTTGGAAAAGAAAAGATGAAACCGATCCCGGAGAAAATCCAAAAGATGAAATCAGTGATTTGACCTTAAACAGTCCGAGTCCAAGAACAGTATTAGATGATAATAACTGCGAGTTCACGATCCATTCTGTAGATCCGCTGAATCCCCCTTTGAGCACGTCAACTCAAAAAGACAATAGTCCCTTGAAACTTACAACAGCTGCTAAAGACCCCTCCGCATTCGACATCCCTATCATGCCTTCCGTTATAGATGGCCTGACCCCTCCTGCCAAGACAGAGACACCAAGTCCGAGTACCGCCAGCCCTAATACTACCCAAGCACACGCCCTAAGGATGAAGACCAGACCATCATCTGTTGTCAGTCAAATGAGTCAAGTTAGTCAATTTAGTCAGCTATCAACGATGATGTCAGGCCTGGAGTCCGAGATACTAGGTTCAGACTCAATGGATGACTTTGAAGAAGACATCTACGAGTCATCATCAATGAATACATCCACCAATGAACCGTCTACAAGAAACTCCACTACGCGAACAGGGAATAAGCGCCCAAGTTATAGACGCCAAGTTTCTAGTGATGTGCTGATCGCTTCTGTATCTACTTCTGCCATGTCAAGGCAGCCATCGACTTCTCAAAAGAAGCCGCCCTCCTTAAGCCAAGTATCAAGTAATTCTTCGGACGAGGAGAGCAGTGACGTGGTGTCCCCCGCTGCTTCTACCAGAGGTGCACCACCAGACGTACCTGTCTTCAAATACAAAGCAGGATCCCTTTCCGTTCCTGTTGCGATATCCACTACCACTCCGGCATTTATGTTTGCAAGGGCTGAGTCACCTATCACCTCCAATATACCTCTTGACTCGGTTCCCCGGTCAAGCTCACCTCCCATGCCCTTGCCCTCTAGCGCTACTTCTGCAAAATACAGATCGCTGCCCAACGTATACAAAGGAACTACATCCATTATTAACGAAGAAGAGAACGAGGACGAAAATTCTCTGTGAACTGAATTGGTACACTTCAATCGGCGATGAATAATAAAGTCTGAATTTTGGTATTGATGTCACCCTGTACCAAAGCATAAGAGCACTGTCTATAGACGCAAATGTGAGTAGACTTACTGTCTCTGGTTACTGACCACCCCGTGCTCGCTTTACTTAAATACATAAAAGCTTGTATTAAACGCACAATTAATCTTCAAACCACAAAAACTTGCACTAATATCGTATTCAACCAGCTATACATGTCTTTTCACCCATAGCATGCTACATTTTGCTCTAATTTCCATGATTTCGATGTTACAACCTCAGATCACAGAGCATCTTTTGTTCCGCGACTGAAAAATTTTCAGATTCCTTCTAAGCTACTAGTTATGTCCGTTTTTGTTGTAGATAACGACATCACTAGCTCTCTCCGTGAATTAGGAGAGATTGTTGATGGAATACAGGGATCTACTGCCTACTCCCAATCTTTAGAGCATTACATTGCCGGAGGCACTAATCCATTAAATAATGACAGCCTTTTACAAAAGGTTTATGATGCTTCATCTCCAGAAAACTTAAAAAAATTAAGCGATAAAGAATTTGAACCAACCTTCAACTTGATCATATATATATTATCTCAACTCAAAGGCAGCGTTGAAGAACTTTTAGCTGCTGATAAGTCTGATGTCTTGTTAACCAACTTGATAAACTCGAGCCCATCTCAGCAATTGTCTTTGAGAGACAGAAAATCTATCAAGGCCACCAGTATATTATCTGAGTTAACATCGATATTCAACTTATTACCAAAGGGCTCAGACATTCGTATCAAGATTATCGAGTCTATCTTGTCTTTTGTGCAACAATTGGAGCTCGATTACACGATTCTTGAAAGATCTTTTGGTGAAAACTTGGTCTCATGGTTGGAAGAAGCCAATGCATCCGAAACCAAAACAAAGGAAATTTTCTGGAGACTAGTCTCGTTGGATGATAACTACGGCTTAGCTTCATTAAACTTGATCAATAACTTTACAAAAAAATATCCTTTGAGCAAGGAAGAATTACAGACTTTGATCAAATTTGCTTTGAATAGCAAAACAATTGACCTCACTTTTTTGATTAACAACAATGTCAGTAATGCTTTGGTCGCAAATGCATCCGACCCTTTGGTGGACACTTTTGTGAGATATTTGAAGTGTGAATTGCTCGAAGAATGCAAAGAATTTCCTCAACTCAAGTACAAATCACAAATATTGGCCTTATGTAAATTTTTCGAAGAATCTGGTAAGACTGAGTTCAAATTTGACGAAATCACAGTTGCTCCAGCTAATGAATTGGAAATTTTATTGATCAATTCCATTAAGAACGGTTTGATTGAGGGTAAATTGGACCAAACTAAATGCATCTTCCATTTAACCAGGATTCGCAGATTCATTTTACCAAATGATGAACGAGCCGTTCAAAAAAATTTGGATGACGTCAAAGCTAGCTTGGAAGCATGGAAGAAATCATTGGTGTCTGTAAGGGAAGTGGTTAATAACTTTAGAGAAAACACCAAATAGAGCTGTAGAATAAGGATACACTAATACACAATTTGAGCGCAGTCACATTTGACCTTTGAAATGCAATATCATTATATGAGTTAAATAGTGTATGATTCTATATCTAGTCTTTTTCCCCATCTAATACACTTAATACCCCTCCGACCAAGTGTAATGAGCCAACAACAAACACGTCAGCCGGGCCCAAGGATTTCAAAAAATTCAAGCCCGTTTCTATTTCCTTGAAAATTTCAACAATAGTAGACTTTCCGTTGACGGCATCCTTTTGCTTCCAGATATCAGAAAACCCTTTTTGGACGGACAACTCGTCGACGGCCACCTGAGAATTGTTCATAGACATAAGCTCAGCGTTATAACCATAGCCCCAGGTGACGTTGGTTGTAAAAATTACCATATCAAATTGAATTTCACCTAATAAATTATCATATAAGCGAGTTAATAGATCATTGGCATTCTCTCTGCCTTGTTGATTGAAAAAAAGGACTTTTTTTCCAGGTCTTCTGAATTCTTCTATCCCTTTAAGCCAATGGGTACATACATTAATGGATTCAATTGTATGGGCACCATCGATATACCAAGAGAAGCCTTCAAATCCTGGTTTATTTCTTACCACCTGGCATCGCCCATCCCACTTGGTCTCTTCCAAACCTTTCTTAAACAGTGTTGGAATGTATGAAAAATCTTCAGAGGGTAAATCAGAAACACCCAAGTGGGTTAAATGCGCTGCTGCTAACTTCACCGCTAATGCTGCATTGTCACATTGGAAATCGCCTTGTAACCCTAGGGGAACATCTTTAAGCCTCTCCCCATCCACAAATTCGATAGGCTTAGATCCAGAAGCTTTTGCATGGTCTTGTAACAATTTGTGGGTTTCTGGATAATCTTTTTGAACACTCGCAAAAGCAGGCACATCTCTCTTGAGTATTCCAGCCTTGTTCCAAGTGATTAAATCGATTGTAGACCCAAGCATTGCAGTATGATCAATACCCAAAGCAGATATTCCCGTGACAGTAGGTTGAGGAACAATGTTAGTTGAATCATATCTACCCCCGACACCCACTTCATAGATTGCAGTATCCACACCTTCTCGATGAAAGATATGAAACGACAAAACTGTTAAGTACTTAAAGTACATGGGCTTTACCTTATCACTTGGCTGTAAATCGGGGTACTCGACCAGATCCGAGGTTGTAGATGAAAGCGTGTCCCAGACTTCGAAGAAATACCTGGTAAAGAGCAGTTTATCAATTGGCTTACCATTGATCCTAATCCTCTCTCTGACTGATTTCAAGTGGGGCGAGGTGAAAAGCCCAATTTTCTTCACAGGACTGTTTGGAGTAGATTGATGCTGAAGAAGAATGGACTCTGTAAACGCACATGTACTTCCTTTCCCTTTCGTACCGGTGACGTGAATGACATTCAATTTATTGAAATCTTTAGGTGTGTAGCCGAGTCTTCTAATATACTCGTACACGACTTTGATGGAATATTCATTTTTGTCAATCGAGGGTCCAATCTTTCTCTTGGCTTCGAGAGAGGCAAAGTTCGATTGTAGAGAGTTCAAAGCACTAATAGCATTTTCATATGTTTTTCTCATGAGAAAGGACGGACCTGAAGCCTATTCATGAAAAATTATTGCGAAAACAGAAGAAGCCGTACAATGAACTTGAGGAAGGGTCTTTTGCAGTGAAAAAGATACAATATGTATGAAAACAGGAGTCATATCGAATTCTATCATAGCATGGAACGAAGGCGTTTATATGATTCAGCATTAGGACAAAATTTACATGGTTGTTCCCAAAACCTACTATCAGTCTCAGAAGAGAGCAAGGGCACGACGATTTATAAATGCGGGCTCGGCAGCCGAGAGTTTAAGTCGTACGCAACACCAATTCTTCCACAGTGACTCATCTTGAAAAATAGTTTATAAATATGCGAATCCCTCCTTTAAGTAACGAGAAGATTGTCGTCTACTGAATTAATATTAAAGTATTCATCACTACATTCCCAGTTTTTGATCATTTCCATTTTCTCCTATAATTATTTCAGGTGATTAGATTGTTTGTTTGAAGTCCTATCGAATCACCCTTTGTTTGTTAGTGTTCTCGTTGTTTTCCTTACGTGATGATTTTTTAAATCCCTATCGGTTTAAAGTGTATTTATTTTTTTCTTCATAAAGAATCGAAGGAAGGGGTAAAGATTGTGTAAAGCAGAAGTTTAAAATTTAGCATTATTACCAAATAAGTTTTCTATTGGAAGTCTGAAATTCTTTATACTTAATTGGTAATCATGATAATTTCGAATGATATCATGCCTTTGAAATTGTACAATTTCAGTGTCAAAGAAAGCCTGGCTGCAACAAAGCAAGAAGATTCGGACTTCAATATCAGTGATTATATTAACGATATTCCTTTACTCGTTGACGATATCACGGATGATGAAGATGAATTGGAAAGCAAGCGTAGTACAAATGTTGATAATGGCAGTGCTCTTGAACCCAAGAGCACCCTTTTTGAAAGAGACTCAAACACTGATTTATCTCCGGGGACCGATGTACCCACTGTGGATATGAGTGCTTCTCCTGGTGCTAGTAATGAGACAGCACCTCGTCGGATAAGACCTAAGCGATCTAAGCTAAGAAGCTCCACCACAGTTTTGAGTCCCAGTGATTTCAAAAAGGAAAGAAATCAGTTGATGATGGTTGTTGTCAAATATGTGTCTACCAAAATTACCAATCTTTTCCCTCCTTCCTCTACTGAGTCTAAGATTTCTTTGGAGAAATTTTTGATCATCATGATCAACAGACTCAAATTATCTTTACCAAATTTCCTCAAGTCGATAATTTACTTGTTCAGGTACATGGATATCATCTATCTCTTGAGATATTTGAATCAGTCCAATAATTATGCTAATTTTAACGAAATGGATTTCCCTTTGAAAAAGTTGATTGTTGGATGTTTCAAGTTAACTTTATTGAGGGAAAGAATCCACAAGAATTGGCACAAATTAACTGGATTAACTGACAATGAAATCAATGTCGTCATTCAAACGATCTTGAAGAGGTTAAATAACAAGGTGGTAATCAAGGAAAGAGAGGTTGAAAAATTCAAACTGGAGATATTCAAATATGTTCAGGTGGTTTCTAAAGAAATCAAAGATTAGTTAACTATATGTATATTATTATAGAGGTCTTACGTGATGTAAAATGCTACCTACATTGAAACTTAATTCCATGTCCTTCGTCCCTGTCTAATCACAAGCTAGGGCGTGTGCTACCCACTCTGCTCAGACTATTGATCCAAAAACCAGTATGGATGTGTCCAACTCAACTTTAAAGGCATATGAGTCATAAAGAAATGGACTATGGAGTTAACTTAGAGCCTGGGCAGCTCGGAAACGGCCCCGAGAAACACGCCTACACAAAAGGTACCAGCGTATACGGCGAGTTCCGAAGCAAATGAGAACTCCGTTTGCTTTGGATGATGAAGGGATTTTCTGCTTGACACCTTATCCACCCTTAGACTGCGAAGCATTTCAGTTATCTCTGACTCATTATCATTCAAGAGAGAAGTACTATGCAGGCATTTATTCTATATGCAGTATTAGTGTTCTTCCCGTGGAGATGGGTCTCCACGAAGTAAAAAATTCCTATAAAAGGTGAAAATTTTTTTTAAACATTAGTCATTGACAGTTATAAAAGTATCCCATTACCTTAGTTTACAATCGAATCTCCAATGTCTGTTGCTTCTAATCCATATGGGCCAAACCCATCTGACTATTTATCAAATGTCGCTAACTTTCAAGTGATTGAATCAACTTTAAGAGAAGGTGAACAATTTGCTAACGCTTTCTTTACCACTGAAAAAAAGATAGAAATCGCTAAAGCTTTAGATGATTTCGGTGTTGACTACATTGAGTTGACTTCTCCTGTGGCTTCTGAGCAGAGTAGAAAAGATTGTGAAGCCATTTGCAAATTGGGCTTGAAGTCCAAGATCTTGACTCATATTAGATGTCATATGGATGACGCTAGAGTTGCAGTTGAAACCGGTGTAGATGGTGTTGACGTTGTCATTGGCACCTCCCAATTTTTGAGAGAGTATTCCCATGGAAAAGACATGAACTATATCGCCCAAAGTGCTATTGAAGTCATTGAATTCGTCAAATCAAAAGGTATTGAAATCAGATTCTCTTCTGAAGATTCTTTTAGAAGTGATTTAGTTGATTTATTGAACATTTACAAGACTGTTGACAAGATTGGTGTGAATAGAGTTGGTATTGCTGATACTGTTGGTTGCGCCAACCCAAGACAGGTTTACGAATTGGTCAAAACTTTAAGCTCCGTTGTTAGCTGTGACATTGAATGTCACTTTCACAACGATACTGGATGTGCCATTGCCAACGCATATACTGCTTTGGAGGGTGGTGCTAAATTGATTGATGTTTCTGTGTTAGGTATTGGTGAAAGAAATGGTATCACCCCATTAGGCGGTTTGATGGCTAGAATGATCACAGCCGACAGAGATTACGTTTTGTCAAAGTACAAATTGCATAAATTAAGGGATTTGGAAAACTTGGTTGCCGATGCTGTTCAAGTTAATGTTCCTTTCAACAATCCAATCACTGGTTTCTGTGCCTTTACTCACAAGGCCGGTATCCACGCTAAGGCCATCTTGGCTAATCCATCTACGTACGAAATCTTGAACCCAGAAGATTTCGGTTTGAGTAGATACATTCACTTCGCCAACAGGTTAACGGGATGGAACGCTATCAAATCAAGAGTCGACCAATTGAAATTGGACTTGACCGATGAACAATGTAAGGAAATCACCGCTAAGATTAAACTCTTGGGTGACGTGAGGCAATTGAACATCGATGATGTTGATTCTATAATCAAAGACTTCCATTCAAGCATTGACGAAAATGACGCCAAAAGACAAAAGACTGCTTAAATAGCGTTTATGATATTTATACAAAAGTAGCTTTCTTGTAGATGTTCATGTAGTCGAAATGTAACCAACGGTGTTTTGAGAGTCTGGTTGTTAAATTGAATAAGAAGATCAAAGCATTCATGTATAAGAACGTTTCAGAAAGAACGGAAGTGTTTATTCAACCTATGCTTTTGCAAACAATCGCAACATCAACAGCAAAATTATCATCCAGAGAATCAAAGCTTTTTCGGTTCGGTAAACTACGGTTTACTATAGAAACATTCTAGTAATACGATTTAGATAGAGATTGAATAGACATACACGTATATGCACTTGCTTCAAAGGTCATCTCAGAATCTATAAGCTCCACGTTTTGTTGCAATGAGGCCGAAGGAAGGTTGCTTCAAAAGTGTCTTGTAGAAATGAGTATGCTTAAGTTCATAATTAAAGATGTGCTTATTATCGTTAATCGAATAACCTGATTAATAAAAGTTACTTCGAAAAGCCTAAGCTATGAGCTTTCCTTGAGCGAACGAATAGAATAGCTCCCTTGCTCTTCTCTTTGCAATATCAGTAATACCTTCAGGAATCAAGGGAAGTAAATCAAGTCTTCCAGAGGGACCGAGCTCGTACAGAAACTTGATGTAATCTTTGATTTGGTTTTCGTCATAATATTGGAATCTAGAATTCTTCCCAACAAACCTATTCTGTATCCAAGTCCTTTGTTCTTCTACGGGGGGGAGTATCCCTTTGCCGGACCATACCCCAGCAATTGAAATCGCAGTTGTTTCAGCAACCAAGAAGAAGAAAGGACTCTGTGGAAGACCAACATGACATAGGGTGGGATCTCCAACGGTAAACGTATATAAATAGAGGTTGTCAACCTTGTTTAAAGCATAGTTTTTTCTGTCGTCCCTTCCTTGAGTAATTTTTGCAACACCTTGCTTTGCGTTCTCCTCAAAATCGAGGAATGGATAGTAAAGGTGATATCCTGTAGCAAAAATTATCCTGTCAAAATCTTCTTCAACACTCCCATCCTCAAAAATGACTCTGTCGCCCTGAAACCCTTGAATTTTTGGATGAACAGTCAAACCTAGTGTGGTGTCATCCCACAAATCATCAAGAAAAGAAGGTTTTTTCTGTAAAGAGGGGTCATCTGGTGGTTTATCTTTAGCGATGTGGACCTCTTCACTGATTGGAATCAAATATTGGACTATATCTAAGGCGCTCACACTGGCACCAACAATTAATACCTTCTTGTCTCTATAATCCTGAGACCTTCTGAAGGATTTGGAATGAAGAACTGTTCCGGGGTGTGCCACAGCGTACTCATCCAAGTTTTCAAGAGCTGGGAAGAATGGAACATTGAATCGACCAACAGCACTTATTACCCCGTCAAAAATCTCTGAAAACCAACTTTCTTGCCCGGTTTCTTTATCCTGCTTGACAACTGTTACTTCCCATTTTTCACCGATCTTTCTAACTCTCTCAACTGAGGTGTTAAACCGTACGTATTTCTTTAACCCTCGATCTTTAGCAAATTTAACGATGTAATCCTTGACTTGAGAATGATGTAAAAATGGGTTTATATCCTCCCGTGTTGAAACATTGTTTCCGTCGCCTGCTGAAAATCTCATCATGTATCCTGGCACATTCGTATAAAGATCATCATGCACAGCACTATTCTTCCACAAGAGACCTTTCTCAAAAGCCTTAGAGATCGGTTTTGTGAATGGGTTTTCCTTGTCGGCATTCTGTAACGTCTCATCACTTGGAATGTCCAAAACGGGTCTCACGCTTCTCGGATTAGAGTAATCCTCCACCTCAACAGGAAAGTAGGGATCAGTTTCCTTTGAATGAGTCCAAGTTCCTCCAAGTTGATCCCCTTGTTCAAACACAATAATTTCATCAAATGCAGGTATTTTTGGATGCTTAAATGGAGGCTCTCCTGTGATGGTGGAGGACCCGTCCGCTGCTGTGTGCAACAATTCATTCAAAGCCACAAGACCACCAGGACCAGCACCGATAATGGCAATCTTCTTGATAGATAGATTCTTTACTGTCATCCTACATACAAAAAAACTTCTCTTTTACGAATTTTTTTGTTAGTTATATAATTGTAGAGCGTTGATTGGTGTCGAGGTGCATACTGTTGTGGATCTACACCACAGTTTATTTTTCTTTTTTTTTTATTCACAAACCTTACCAGAGCGTCATTTTTGCCCGGACGGTTTATTGCAATAAACAATAGTGATGCCCCTCTTTGATAGTTTCTAACTGTTTATTTACATGTTTCTCTTTCTTCCATAAGAATCCTTCCATCAAGCTAAGACTTGCTGCAAGACATGTCAATTCTATGGCTGCAAAAGATAAGCGCGCGATCGCACAACTTCCTTCCTAAGCGCTTAAACTATTGAAAATCCCGACAGTTAGTGACAAATATATGGTTACAACACGAATAGAGTGTCGATTTTACAATGGTTGTTTGCCGTCACTTGTTTTGTTCTTCTTTCTTCTTTTATCTGTAGTACGCGCTTTGAGTGTAGTTGGCCCAATCGTACCCCCGATATCTTGTAATGGACTTTGTCAGTTTGGTGAGTATGCTGTTGGGCTTAGAAAGCGCTGTTGAGAGCCCGTACATGTTATTTCCGAGCCATATTCCGGCCATATATATGTTTCTTACAACACAAAGAAAGACTTTTCTCCACTTGTGGTCCATAACGACGCTGGCACCCTAAGGATTTACACTGGAGCATTCAATTTTGCTAATTCCATCGTTGGCTGTTTAACCCCTTCATTGTATGGGCTTGTAATGAGCATCGGAAATAATTGTATTCTCAAATGTATGCAGCTGCGTGCCTCAATTATTTTTTTAGGCCACAGTTTTTGGATTTGATGTCGCAAAATTGAACTTACCAAAGAAGGGTATCTGTGGGTTAACCCGTTAAGCGGAGGTGGCTCAAAATAACCGAGGTGTTGGAATGGTATCTTAGTAGAAAACTTTATCGAGTCCTTTCGTGAAGATGCTAGTGAACTCTTTCAACATGCCTCTAGTCTTGTCAATTCTCAAAGGGGTTGTACTCCGTATCAAAAGTTTCTGATACCGCCACACCAATCGAAAAAATTAGATGAATCTCTCTCAACCCTACTATTATTCCAGTTCCTTTGTTGACTATACCTACGAAAAAGATTGTTATCAGTCAAACCAGTGTATTCGTTAAGCTTTCCAAAAGCATCACAAATCGCACTTGATATGCATGAAAGTGTCCCAGATCGCGTCGCTCTCTTTTTTGAGTAGAAGCGGGAATTAATTCACAATTCCGCTTACCTTTTTGAGTAACTGCGGAAGCTTATCAGTTTCCCGTAGCGACTATAATAGTTAGAATTTTTGGCCGACTTCTAGGTTTTAATTTTTTGACAGCTTTATGACTTCACCTACGAAAGGAACAAATTTTAAACTTTCGACAGAGGGTGAGGAAGAGCTTTTGCTGACGGAGGCTTCATCCCTGTACAATGCAGTTATCGATGGCGATGCCAATGAAGAAATCTCCAACCTTCTCCAAAACGATGGATATGCTCTCCCTAAGAAGACTTTGAATATTGTGGTAACCTGCCTTTATGTGGCTGCTTATTTAGCAGCTCTCGATACAACAATCGTTTCGACCTTGCTAAGCACTATAGCATCGGGCTTGAATGCTTTTGATAATATGGAATGGATCGCCACAGCGTATCTTCTTTCATGCTCTGCTTTGCAACCCATTTATGGCAAACTTTCAGACATTTTTGGCAGGAAGATCTTATTGTTGATGTGCACCGGTTTTTTTGCAATAGGATGTGGAATCTGTGCTTTTGATTCTATCGGTATGGTTATTACTGGTAGATTTATCACCGGAATGGGTGGATCAGGGTTGACCACCTTGTCCACGATAACCTTGTCAGACTTGATTCCAGTACGTGACAGAGGAGTGTATCAGGGGTATATGAATACTTTTTTTGGATTGGGGATAGCTTCAGGTGGTTTTTTCGGCGGTTTAATTGCCGACTGGCTCGGATGGAAGTTTGCGTTTCTCTTGCAAATTCCTATTGCTGTGATCGTTGGAATCTCCATTTTTACGATCTTAAAATTCCCTGATGGGTCACCTGGTTTGGGGTCTCCAGGAAACTTCAAAGCGAAATTGAAGCAAGTTGATTTCTTGGGTCTGTTCTTCCTTGTAACTTGTTTGATAGCTATAATGATCGCCGCATCAATGGGAGGAAAGGTAATTGAATTCAGTTCCAAAACTTTCATCTGTTTAATCGCAGCTGCAGTTCTTCTACTCGGCCTCTTTTTCTATGAAGAGACAAACACAAGTTTACAACCAATCATTCCTATTTTTTTATTAAAAAGACGTACGATTTTGTCTGCATCCTTGACTAATTGGTTCTTTACTATGGGTGTATTCACATATATGTTCTACATTCCTGTCTACTTTCACTCTGTGCTTAATTTCTCAGATACAGAAGTTGGAGAACGGCTACTTCCCAACTTCTTTGCAGCTTCACTTGGATCGGTGGGTGCTGGGTACTATATGAAGAAAACAGGCAAATACTATAGGCTTTCGCATATGGTAGGAGTGCTTGCTATATTGGGTGTTTTGAACATAGTTACCATTCATCCCCATATGAGTACGTTCAGGCAATTTACCTTGATGCTCGTAAGTGGATTTGCATACTCGTCTGTCTTGACTATTACGTTGTTAGCGTTGATTTCTGATGCTCCATTAAAGCATCAAGCAGGTACGACCTCCATCCAGTACACATTTCGGTCTACTGGATCAACTTTAGGGGTGGCTATAGCGTCTGCTATTTTCCAAAACTCTTTACGTTTACTTCTTGATTCGAAGATTCCCGACCTTGTTGACGATAAAAAGATTGCAGAAGAAATCATTGAAGGTGCTCTTCTTAGCGCCGATTACGTTAAAACAGCGCCAGCATTTGTTCAACCAGTGTTACGAGAGGTCTATGGCCTTGCCTGTAAGAGTTCCTTATGGTTCTCGTTTGGGTGCATACTTACGGGAACAATCTGCTCATTGTTCATGGAAGAGCATGAATTGCACACTTCTATCAACAGAAATAAATAGAACAACTGCACGCATCATAGAACGCAGATCATGTATACAGATAATGTGGATTTTACCTGTTGACGCATTCGATCCATATATAACAAACAATATAATCCATTTCTCTCATCTCATAGTTACCCCGGATCCACGCGTACTGTCTTGTGGATGAAGAGCACGTCTCACCAATTGTTACCACGCACTGTTAGCCAACTCGGCCCATTTATCGCGATACATGCCGCCAGCACTCCCAGCGGGTCTGCGCGCAGCTGCTCCACTTGAGGAACGATAAAATTTTTCATGAAGACCTTACATACAAGATCAATTTGCTTATAACAATGTCCCATTCTTCAATGTATGTGCCTTCAATGACCAGCTTTAATGCTGAATTGACTTATTGTTCTGCTACTAACATTAATCTTTCTAGTATCGAACCAAATTCTGCTTCTAACCCATCTCATTCATCCAATGGGAACTCTAACGGAAATCCTAGTGGGAATAACTCATCCAATAATTATGCAACCATTCCTTTGAACAAGGGGAGTAAGACATACACCTTACCGGAAGCATTCGATGTTTGGGAACAAAGTAAATCTGAAATATTGTCCCAAAATTTAACTCTGTCAAATGGCGATTCCGAAGCATCCTTTAGGTTATCGAAACCACAACCGATTTATCATTTATCAGTCCAACCAGAATTGAATGAGCATTTATCAAATTTGTCAATTTCAGATCCAAATTATGTGTCTGATAATATGTCTGTGCAAGCGCATGATGTCAGCACAGCTTCAGTTTCTGGATCAGATAATTTTCATGGCCTCAGTTCCTCGGTGTATTCCAATACCAACTCGCTTCACGCCACCATCGGTTCCGATTCGTCACCTGGTATAGCTCTGAATCCCCTGCCCCAAGGTGTCCTGTTACCGTCGCTGAATCTTCTACAAAACACTACTGCTCCGCTATTCCAACAACCTGATCAAATCAACTGGTATTACTTGGACTCATCTGGAAATGAGCAGGGGCCTTTCAATGGTGAGATGATGCATGGTTGGTTTGCAGGCGGATACCTCAATGACGATCTACAAATCAAACGTCAAGGAGGTGAGTATCAAAGTTTGCATCAATTCTGCGACACAATTCAAAACTATGTTGCTCCGTTCAAGGTACCGCTACAAATTTCAACTCCTGTTTCCAACCCTGTAACTGCCACGGTACCTGGCCTGATTGGAAGCACTCTGGTGGGTACAGCGTTTGCCCAGCCGATGGCGCAACCCGTGTCTCAGCATTCTTTACTAAACGGATCTCTCAATGGGTCTTTATTGAACCTGTTGGGCCAGCTGTTTGGCTCACAGCCTTATCAACCATTCCAGGCCAACCTGATTCCTTCGATACTTCAACAGCAGATTAATCCCACGAACTCCGTGTTGTCTCGCACCAACTCCAATTGGGGGTTAAATGACTATTCTTCTCCTTCTACTCCTATTGGTGCAGACAGTGGACTCTCTCTGTTACCCAGTGTTCAGACTAACGTGGCTTCTGCACAGCAAAGTGGTGTTCAAGTTCCAACACCAATTTCTCCCTGGGCTTCGACGATTCATTCTCTGTCCCGTGTCAATTCACCTTTCGTTGCAGCCGGTATCTCGAATGACCAACTTTTGAATAGTCTCCCCAAATCCGAAAGTATTGCTCCATCACTGATGAAACAAACCTCGAGTGGAGAAAAGGCCGATCCAATTGCTCAGTCTCAAGTAGTTTCTCCAGAAGAGAAGCAGGATACAAAAATCTCCCAGCCTCGCGTTACCAAGCCTGAAGAAGCGGCTTTCGAACCAATCGTGCAACCAAAAGTTGTGGTTCCGTCAGCTGAGTCCACCGTTCATACTAAAGACGTCGCAGGAACGAAAGATAAGCAAGAGAAACTCGATCAAGGGACTCATAACGAACCAAGAATTTCAGAACAGGCCGAAAGTCTTCCTTCCAAAATTGACAATCTGAAGTCTGCTGCTGCTCATGAAAATAAAGCCCCGTGGTCTGCCCAAAAGAAGGCAGCCGCCGCTCCAAAGTTGACCATGAGGGAAATACAAAAACTAGAAAATGAGAGACTTCAAAAACAAAGACAATTGGAACAACAAATGAGGCTTGAAAACCAGGCTCTCCTCTTGAAAGAAGAAAAGGAAAGAGAAGAAAGAGAAAAGGCAGCAAAAGTGCCTTTGCCTTCATCTTGGGGAAGCAACGCAACTGGTAAAGTAACCAAAACATTAGCTGAGATTCAAGAAGAAGAAAGAAAAGCTGCTGAGTTGTCCAAAACTCAAACCCAAAAAGTTCAAAAATCATTAGCATCTAATATTGTAGCATCTTCCTTGCCAGAAGAAACCGGTTGGTCTACTGTCACCAGTAAAAAGGTGGTCAAGAAGCCCTCGGCTCCTGTCTTGCCGAAACCAACAGTGACCTCTTCAACACCCAACCCACAGTTACTAAGGAGCGTTTCAAGTCCCATGACCCAAGTAAAGCCTGATACTTCGAATGCGCAAAGACAAGATTTTATTATTTGGGCTAGATCACAAATCGTGAATTTGTATCCTAGCGTTTCGCCAAATGATCTATTGGAAATGTTTATCTCTTTGCCAAACAACCAAGAATCATCTCAATTGATTTCTGATACTATCTACAGCTCTTCAACGACCATGAATGGCTCAGTTTTTGCTGCTGAGTTCCTTAAGAAGAGGCAAAAGGTCGAAAGACAAATCAGTAACCCACATGACTTGGCTGCTTGGTCACAAGCAATCATCCGAAGTGCCGATAAAGTTTCATCGGTTGATGAAGAAGGCTGGTCTACCACCAACAAAAAGAAAAAGGGTAAAAGAAACTAAATTTCTCTTCTCTATTGCATATAAGTTTACAGCATTGAAGAAATAAACGTCCACTTCATAAGATCTTGTGTGTTACTTACTCGATATAAATCATAAATCCTCATAATCAATGCTATTCAATATTTGGTTTACTGAGTCCACATTCTCTTTGGGGATCATCAAAACAGCAGATTTTGCCATCGATAAATAGTTCAACTCGAACGGACAAGATTCAGGTAGAGACATGAGGCCGTTGATAAGTTTACTAGCTACTCCGGCCACGATACCAGTTGAATCTAAGGGCAATTTATGTAGATCTATTGTCACCGGTCTCAAAACGTCCTGTGTTGAACCTATCAAGCACTTTGAAGTATACCCCATCTTCGCTCTCATTTCAGAAGATCTCGGGACTATTAAAGAAACTTCGTTTTCAGATGTTCGAGTTATGGCAAAGTAATCTGGAACCTTATCGAAAGCAATACTCTTCGCAGCTTTCAATAAAGTGGTGGATACGTCATTTGGTCTTGAACCTGTCAAAAGCAAACTGACTTTCCTATCAATAAAAGGTTTGATGTTGGAATTTTTGAAAAATCCGAATACGTTGTCTTCTAAGCTTTGTAAGCTGAAATCCTCTTTTAATGGTCCGCTTTTGCTCTGGTTTATAATGTAGCTACCGCTTAAATCATTGAATTTGAAATCATTTTGTGTTAATATGCTGGTGACTTTACCCTCTAAATCACTGGGGATTAAGACGATGTCGCTGAAATGGCTGGAAAGAAAAAACAACGGGATATTATTTTCAGACAAGGGTTTTGTCAATTCGAGGATTCGACGACTATTTTCAGATCCTCCACTATCAACTTGTAGATTGACAAACGTTTCATTCAATAGCGTTATATCTTCATATCCCAATGCTGTAGATATGCTCAAAGCTTCAAGGAAATTCTCTTCCATAATTCGAGACTCACATACAACTGTACACTCATTCGGAGTGAAGGCGACATGAAAAAAGAAATTAGGTTCATCTGATTGAAGACTATCGGAATCATTCGAGTTTGGTGATGAGTCCAAATTATCCAAATTGACAATCGAGTTGGAATTTGTTTCAGATAACCTTTTATTATAATTGGCTGTTTCACCGTCAACAGATGTCGACGAAATTGAACCTTGTTTCTTCTTTTTGGATGAATCATTGAAAGTAGTTATCTTGGTGCCTGTTTGAGTTTCGGTATCGAGTCCACTAACCATATCATAATCCAGCTCACCACTCTCCTGGGAGTAGTCTGACTCACTGTTATCTGCCCCTTTTTCTTTTTCAAGGTATAGAAGTTTGAGTATAGCACTTTTGAAGATCCAGTACTTAGACCGACTTACAGTTAGAATGGATAACCTGGTTGGGTTTATTTGAACTTGATTCATAAAGCTTTTAAAGTCTTCAATAATTCCTTATAATGTCACAAATCAATTTATAGAAACCAACTAGGATTTAAGTTTTTTTTTGAAATAATACAAAAAAGTTTGTAAGAGGATCCTTTCTAAGCTAGATGATTCATTTGAGAGTCATGGTCTGTGACCGGAATTACCCTCGAGATTTTATGCATAGGGGTAATTGAAACAAGCACACTCGCACGCTTCAAATTTATGTACCCTCGGGTATCCTACCGGTGTGTCTTTCGCGATTTTACTGTTGCATTGACAATGGGACAAGAACTAAATAGTTAATTAAACTCTTATGAGGCAATCAACCATTGTCGGTTGTTGCACCAGGGTTTCAGTAGTTTCTAAAAAAGTTCTGATCCAGTTATGCTATAGAACTTATTTATCAAGCATTACTATTTACCTTATCCGAACTAATAAGAAGATAGACTTTGTCTTTCATAAAAAGTTTCCCATAATTCGATACTCTCCTTTTGGGACTCAATTGAACTTTCGATGAATATCTCGACACTGTTTCTAAAATCGTCAATCTTTTCGAATTCGAAATTCTCCAATTCTCTCTTTATGGTATCGCTTATCATCTTAAACTTATTTTCAAATGAGTCTGTTTTCGTTTGAAGTTTATCGATTTCGAACTCGAGTGTTTTAGTCTTATCTACATGATTTCTCAGCTTGTACTTTGACAACAGAGCCTTCTTTTTCGAAAGATCGCTGGAATAGTTTTGGAAAGATTGATAAATCTTCAATCTTTGATCAAAAACATACCTTATGGATCCAATGATTCTGATGTATTCCTCGATAGTAAATCCCAAAGTTAAATGATCTTGAAGATTGATCCTTTCCAAGTTATCTTTGAGCTTTAACTGTACATCATTGAACGCTAAAAGTAAGTCAGCTGTTTTCTTGGAAATTTCTAGCCCCGCTAATTCTTCGATAGCTGAACTTATTTGTTCTACGATGTTGGCAATATCCATCCTTTGGCCTATGATTAATTCTATTGCAGCATAGAAATTCTTGAGGTTGGATTCGAGGTTGTTCACATAATGTTTTTTGTTTTCGAAATACTCGTCAGGTTCTTGAGGTTTATTTGAGATAGTAAAAATAGATGACATGAACCCACTAGTGGCAGAACTAGTATCAGCAGGGCTATCTAGCATTTCACTGCTTTTCAAGGAAGCACCTGAGCCACTGATTCGATCCCGTTCTTTTGAGTCATTAATGAAATTTTCGCTGGTTAAAAAAAGTATAAAGTCTTGATCATCCGATAAGCCATGAGCCGTACTTATTTTATTCAACATTTTTTCCAAAGAAAGACGCCGGTTTTCAATGAAGCTTCCATTAAATCTTCCGAGGTACGTTTGCTTTGAAGGAGGCGGTGGAATTATGCGCCCTGAGTGATTATTTTGCAATTGATGATAGATCCATCTAAAATCTCTGTATCGTCTTGTTACCACAAACTCTGAATTTTGTGGTAATCCGCTGGATTCAGGGTCTTTGTTCTTGGTGGTGATTGTGTAGACCACATGGGCATTTGTAATATCACCAACTTTCATTGGATCGCTCACTGTGATATCAAGCAGGCTCTTCTTTTCTCCTTCATCTCGTGATTCGTTAACTACGGGTGGAGGTTGTACAATCGCTGAACTTTGTTGCACATCATACAATGGAGCTTCGGCCTCCTTAACCAATTCCTCTTTGGCATTAGATGATTTCAAGGAGAGGTTGTCTGCCGACATGTTTTCAGAAGAAAGTGGGCCCAAAATCTCTTTCTCTAATGACCCTAAATGGTCAACATTCTTTTGGGGTGAAAACTTTCTGGGGCGTTTTACCACTTTTTTCTTCCCACCCGTGGGCCCAGTATTGGAAAATTTATTGAGGTCCACTTTGACGGGACTGCTTCCAACATCAGCAAATAACGCATTGTTGTTGTCACTTTTTTGTGGAGAGATTATTGATTGTTCCAATTGAGTTTCAAAATCGTCATTGCTCGCCAATTCGTTCATAAGCTTCGATTTCTGAAGTTCTCTCTGTTCTTTCTTCAATTCATGCATTTGTTCAAGTTCTGACCTTGCAGTATCGTAGGCTGAACCTTGAAGATCGGTTGATCCAAATGGAGCAGACGCAAAGCCGGTATCGTTTGAGTAGTAAGACTGAGATGTTAAGCTTGAACGGTTATCGGATCGAAGCTCCGTTTCGTGATGCATTTGGCTAGTATGATAGTGTGTTTCACTCTCATTTTCCTTATCTTCTTGTTCTCGTTCATCGTCTTCGTTCTCAGTTTCGCCTTGTTTATCACTAAGGGACAAATCATGGAACCCGTTAAACGCAGGATCTAAGAAGGTGCCATTACTGGAATAAGCTTTGTTGGTAGATGAAGGCACATCATCCCAGTGGGAAGCCGTAAGATCATCATCATGGTTCATCCTTGGTGGTAGAAAATTGAATTCGCGATTGAGTAGACGCAACTAAATAATAGGAGTGAGCTAACGAAGGGGAAAAAGTTTAAACTGTTACGATAGATGCTTTGAGATAAACTATGCATTCGGTTTGTTGTGGAAATTGGGGAGCTCAAGCTTTTTTTAACAATACTTAGTGAATTGTCTTACGTTGTCTAAGTGTATTTGTCTATAAAATGCCTGCAAACTATGGAGCACAGTAACCACCATCAACAATAATGTCACTACCAGTAGTAAAAGTACTAGCATCACTGGCCAAATACAAATATGCACCTACCAACTCTTGAGTTGTACCTTCTCTTCCTAAAGGAGTCATTTGATGCCACAACTTCTTACGTTCTTCATCAACAAAGTCAGAGATGTCAGTTGCAATATAACCTGGAGAAATGGTATTGACTCTGGCAAAATGAGACCATTCCACGGCTAACGACTTACCTAAGTGTATAACTGCAGCCTTAGCAGCATTATAAGGTGCTTGTCTTTGAGGGAAATTTACAATATGTCCTGACATCGAAGCAGTCAAGATCAAAGACCCTTTCTTATTCTTTTCAAAGATTTTGCCAATATGCTTGGCACAATAATAGACCCCAGTAAAATCAAGATCTATCACCTTATTCCATGCATTGTTATCTTCAGCGTGAATCATCTCACCCATTGTCCATGGGACTCCAGCATTAGCAACAAAAATGTCAATGGTACCAAAGTCTTCCACGATTTGATCGATTACTTTTTCAACGTCTTCTGCATTTGAAATGTTGCATTTGTAGGCTTTGGCACGAACACCATATGTTTTGGCAATGTTTTCAGCTTTATCGTCAGCTGGTTTGGAGTTGTACCAGATAGCCACATCAGCACCAGCTTGAGCGTATGCTTCAGCAACTGCCAAACCAATACCCCCACTTGATCCAGTTACCGAAGCAACCTTACCTTTCAAACTGAATAAGTCCAAGGCATTTTTCTTTGGTTCAGGGGCTTTAGTTGGTAAGTTCCCGAGTTTAGGATTGATAACGCTTTCGTAAGTCATACTGTAGTTTATACTTTATTTAGTTAACTAAAATGTGAGGTTTGGGAGAATCTCGCTCCTATTTATAGGAAACTTGATTGCTAGACACGCACTCTGAGACATTTGAGTTGTTGCTCTCTGAAATGTCCAGCTTACACTTAATCCCACGCTAATGGGAAACCTCTCATAAGTAAATGTCGCAAATGATTTTTGAAAAGTAGGCTTCGATGATTTTATTTGGCGGACAGTAACCCCTATTTTGGTGGTTCTGTCCCATATATTTCAGAGATTATCATTGAATAATGTACTTTTGGCCATTCATATTTAGAGCATTTTGTTGAAAATTTCTACCAGTCATGTTGTCACTTTTTGCGCTTCACAGAGAATAAAAAGGGTGAGAGCACCAGTAAATTTGGCGTAACCTCACACAATTGAGTGCTGGCTGTTATAAATTGAATTCACCCTCATCCACTTTTGAATGACCAACTAAGGCGGTTTTGAGTGAATATGATAGATAGTACTTTGGCGCACTATAAATGCTAAGGAGTCGTCATACTTTAATTTTCTCATTGAACCAACATGGATTATTCTTTCAGATATGAAAAAGGGGATTCTACCATCACTGATGAAGCAGGAAACTTGGTTGTAGATGACGCTGACATGGAAGGTTGTATTCCACTTGAAAGTCTTTGTACATTGAGTCTTTACAGAGAGGCAGAAAGGAATCGTGCTCCTTCTATCTTTACTGAGCCCCGTCTGAATCAATCTAAAGCAGTAAAAGCAGTAAAAGTAGAAGACGAGGACAAAATTACCCGTACTTACCGTAATTACACCTTACAGGATAGAGAAGACTTTCTTGCTTTATGGGAAGAACAACCTCATAGGTCCATCACCTCTATCGCCAATAGTTTAGGTATCAAGCCAAGAACTGCTCAAAGATGGGTAAAAACGTACAATGAATTAGACGA